>JAAGKR010008502.1:0-27500 GCA_011419295.1 Clarias macrocephalus
TGTGTGTGTGTGTGTGTGTGTACCTCCAGTCTGCTGAGGGTCTGTACATGCAGTGGATGATCCTTCAGCAGCTTCCCAAACACATGACGTTTGGTGGCATATTCCCTGCCCAGCTGAGTTATTCTAACACACACACACACACTTCTAAGTTTACTTGTATACATGTACATATTGCATTTTGGTTCAACTTAGGTTGCTGTAAGGTGCTAGATAAATTAATGTTGATTGATTGTATGTGTAAGTATATGTTTGTGTATGTGTGTGTGTGTGTGTACACACACCTCCTCATGTAAGCGACAGCACACACTGTGTTATAGATGCGAGTCAGAGTCAGCATACTGGCGATAGAGGCCACACCCCTTCCCTCCTCCGACAGCTACAGAGAGAGCGAGAGAGGCGTTACTATGGTTACATTAGCCTCAGTGTTCATTATTAATGCTCACACCTGTATGGAACATCTGGAGTCTCATTAGGAACAGGGAGGAACACCCTTGCACAGTTTCCTGTCTACACATTTAATTCTCAAGAGTCCATACTTGTGTGTGTGTGTGTGTCTGTGTGTGTGTGTGTGTGTGTGTGTGTGTGTGTGTACCAGTCGTGCCCTGGTGCCATCCAGCAGCAGCTCCGCAGTGGGAACCTGCCGTGTGCCGAGTTTATCCTTCAGCCTCTGGATCTCCACTCCGTTAGTCCGGCCCTCAGAGTCCCACACCTCCGCACAGAACAGGGACACGCCCTTACTGCCCTGGGGGCGGAGCAACACACTCAAATCATCACAATGCAGGGATGTGGCTCAGAGTCTGTGTGTGTATACAGTATATACACAGTACCCGTATGGTGTTGCCATGGTGATCTGCGATTCGAGCGAGTGTGAGTGTGATGTCAGAGTCCGTTGCTGAAGTGAACCATTTAAAACCGTAGAGTCGGTACGAGCCATCGTCCTGCCGCTGGGCCACCGTCTCCGTCCCATTACCTACGGCAATCACACACCCAGTTACGAACGTATCAGAACAAGTGTGTGTGTGTGTGTGTGTGTGTGTGTCGTACCAACGTCTGATCCTCCCTTTCTCTCTGTCATCCACTGACCCGATGTCCAGAAGCGTTTCTTGTCCCGAGTCGTCAGACGCTCAAACACCTCCCTAACAGGCATGCCCAAAGACTACACACACACACACACACACACACACACACTTTTGCTGTAGTAAATGGTCAATCACTTCTGTGTGTGTGTGTGTGTGTGTGTGTGTGTGTGTGTGTGTGTGTGTGTGTGTGTGTGTGTGTTACCTCTATGACTTTGGCTGCTCCATCAGTCATGGCCAGTGCTATGGTGTAGAGACTGGCAGAAGGTGCATACAGGTACAACTTACTCATCTGATACACACGACTACAAACAACACACACACACACGTTATGAGGTGACCTTAATAAAGTCAATGGGATTAGTGTTAATGGACCTAGTGTTCAGTTAGATTGTGGTTTTATTTAGCGCAGCATGTTTGTAAATAGATGAGCCTTAGGTAAAGGAGCAGATCTGGGGGACTCATGGACGTAGAGTATCTGGTGAACTGGTATGTTTAGATGTTGTCCTCCCCACTCTCATTGATCACTCAGGTTTGTTGACGGTGAGGTGATTGGTCGCTTTACATCTCAGTTCCCCCTCATGTCTGTGTTTCCTTCTGGCTCCTCCCTTTTAGTTATGATGTCATAGGTAGTCCTGCCGGAGTCCCTGCTTGCACTCTGCACTAAATATACATTCACCTTATACATTATGTGACTGTGACCAGACCCAACTGTTATCTCTCCTACTCTTCTACTCTCCCTGTCTCTCTCTCTCTCTCTCTGTTGAGGACTCGTGACTGCAGTCTTTCGATAGTTCAGGACTGGAGTTTCCTACAGTCTACCTGAGCCTCCAATAACCAACTGGACTCCATATGAACTTAAACACGTCTCCTGTTATACTGAACTTCCAGCCTCCTAACACACAGTATGAGTGCAGATCAATCCCTGCTCTCCGTTATCACCCAGATGAGGATGGGTTCCCTGGTGAGTCCGGTTCCTATCAGGAACATTGAGGAATCATTGAGGAAGGTTTCTTCCTATCACCATCTCAGGGAGTTTTTCTCTCAGTACCGTCGCCCTCGGCTCGTTCATCAGGGACCATCTGATCATTCTGATTCACACACATTCTCTCACATTTCATACTCATTTCCATAATTTTCCTTTTATTGTATAAAGCTGCTTTGCGACAATGATCATTCCTATAAGCACTATTTTAAAAAAATTATTGAATTGTAGTGTTCAGTTAAATACGGGGCATAAGGAGGCAGGGTTGAGTAAGCACCTCCACTCGCCGTAGCGCCTCTCGTATCCCGCAGCCACCAGCCCTTCCTGCGCAGAGATGTGCTTTAGGTGTGTCCATGCGTCGCAGGTGATGATGCGGTCGACACGGCGACCCCACGCGTCGTATGGCTGCAGCCGGGGGAGATTCTGGTCACATTGGCGGCCCAGATCATCGATCTCACTCACAACACGCTCGCCAAACTCACGCAGCTCCAGCTCCACCTCCTGAACCACACACACACACACACACACACACACACTTGACTACATGTGTGTGTGTATGTGTGTGGATGTCCAGGTATGGTGTGTCTGTGTGCTGTAACTGACCTGCAGAGGAAGGTGTCTGCGCAGGTATCCTCGCAGCAGTGCATCCTGGGTAAATGGGTTCCTAAGCTCAGGCCGTTCCTGGAAGAACGCTCCGATGGCGGAGCGCGAAAACGACAGGGGCGTGGAGGGTTGCGTGTGTTCGTGTGTGTGATGGTCCAGCTCGCTGCGAGATCGGATCTGTCCGACCGACACACTGCAGGAGAAGCAGCGCACTTGTGTCCCAAACACCTGAGGGACCAAGCGGTTACCACGGAAACACACCTGAGCAGCCATAGTCGAGATCTGAGACAAACACACACACTTACTTTACAAATTCCTGTGTATGTGTGTGTAAGTCGAGCAGAGTAATGCTGTTATTAAATTAAACACTGATAAAACTGAAGAAGTGTGTGTGGGCAGTACCCCTGACCCAAAAATACATAAATATAGAAAATAAATAAACACTTTAGACTTGACCATTACCCCCGTCAATTATGTTGAACAGAACTGGGAAAATAAAGAGAGAAATTAAATCCAAAATTTTAACTTAACATTTAAAAATTTTAAAACATTTTAAAACAAAATTTTAAAACAAAAATTCAAGTAATCAAGACTTTTATACAGTACTATCAAAACTACTAATTTTCAGGGAAAATGCCAGTATTAAAGGTATCTCTCATGGGGGGGGGGGGGGGGGTGGAACTCAAAGTTTCTCTGTATGCTGATGACATGCTGCTTTTCATGTCCGATCCTCATCATATCCTACCAAAACTTGTGGATTTACTGAAAGACTTTGGTGAAATATCTGGCTACAAGGTTAATCTACAAAACAATTTAATTATGCCAATTAAAAACGATATAGCACAGTTTCCTGAGTCGATCCCCTTTCAGATTAGTCCCAGAAACATTAAATATCTAAGGATTTGGGTAACAATGCAGATTGGTATAAGGCGAATTATCAGCTTCTACTTTCCAAAACAAAATTAGATCTTGAAAGATGGGACCTGCTACCTCTCTCAGAAGAATAAACATGATTAAAATGAATCTGTTTCCAAAATTCCTTTACCTATTTCCAATCTTTTTAACAAAATCTTTTTTCAATAACTTAAGTAGTCAAATTTCTACTTTTATTTGGAACAAAAACCAACCATGTATTAAACAACGTTTCCTACAGAGGCCCCGTGAATTAGGAGGATACACTTCCAAATTTATTTCTTTATTATTATTGGGCTGCTAATGTGAGGGCAATGCTATTCTGGGTGCAGTGTGCCGTCAACCCTCGCGTCTGGGTAGCTGTAGAGGAAGCATCCATGGGATCAATATCTCTCTCATCATTATTATGTGCTAAACTGCCACAAAAACAACCCACATCTTGTTTTACCTCAAACTAGTGCTGGGCGATATGCCCTATAAATTAAATCTTGTTTTTTTTAAAGACCAAATTCGATTTTCGATTTAAAAAAATTTTTTTGCTTAAAATAAATTTTTAAAAAATAATAATAAAAGCAGACAGTATAGTTTTTTTATTATTTACTTAAGCAAAACGATATAACCAAACATTATTTGGGCGCTTAATTAGGTGCGCCGTCATGTGGTCGGACAATCTTGCCTCTTAATTATTCTGCCATTGGTGCAATTACAATTTATCTAATATTTTAATAAAAAATCGCGATACCTCGATTTAGGAAAAAAAATTAATCGTCTTAAAACGTAAATTCGAATTAATCGAAAAAATCGAAAAAATTGCCCAGCCCTACCTCAAACTCACTGGTTATACACTCCGTTATAATTTGGAATCAATTTTGGATTTATCTTTGGTAGCACCACTGAATGGACGATGTATGTTTGCTCCGTCTTATACAGATGATGCTTTTGGGGTTTGGTTTGAGTGTGGTATTGTGTCATTATATGATCTTTACATTGACAATATCTTTGGCTCATTTGAACAACTTATACGAAAGTTTAAGATTCCCAGGACACATTTTTTTAGATATCTACAGCTGAGGAATTTCATTTCCTGTAACTCTGACACTTTCCCTTCGTCTCCTTCTCCATCCCTTTTAGATTCTGTTTGTAGCTGTAAACCAAAAGCCAAACAGATGATTAGTGCTATATACAAGTTATTAAACACAAGTAACTCAGCCACATTAGATCTACTTAAAGGCAAATGGGAAAATGATCCACAAGAGCAAATTTCAGATAAACTGTAGCAAAAGATAATACATAGAATTTACTCATCATCAGTTTTCCTCAAACACACAGTGATTCAGTTTAAAATGGTTCACCGGCTTCACTGGTCCAAGGTAAAACTGGCAAAAATTAGAGAGGATCACACATGTGACCAATGTAAGCAGGAACCAGCTACACTACTGCATATGTTCTGGACACACCCAAAGCTATATAAATTTTGGAGTTTTATTTTTGATACCTTGTCAAAAATATGCCAAATACCATTAGAACCCTCCCCCTTTATTGCACTTTTTGGTGTTGACTCGCCTGAATGACGCCCAGGCCAATGTGATCGCCTTTTGCTCCCTTCTCGCTAGAAGAATGATCCTGTTTAAGTGGAAGGAGCCGTTGCCACCAGTGGGTGCTCACTGGATTAAAGAGGTCTTACATTTTATTCATCTAGAAAAATAGATTCGCTATTCCATAAAGGGATCCACTCAGGAATTTTATGACATCTGGCATCCATTTGTGAGCCATTTTGAAAATCTAGATGCAGATAAATTGGATCCTTTTAGAGTTTTTTTTTTTAAGTTTCTGCTTTTAATACTTCCTTCTTTTCCCTTTTTATTGTTTGTTTTGTTTGTTGTACAATTTATTTATTTTTTTAAATCCTCTTATTTCTTTTTCTGCTGACTGGCTGTGTTTTTTTTGTTTGTTTGTTTGTTTTTTGGGGTGGGTAGGTGGGGGAGCGGTAATGGGTAGAAAAAAAAATTGTGTACAGGGTATGTATGTATGTATATGTAACTTGTTTATATTTCCAATAAATATACTTTGATAAAAAAACTACTAATTTTCAGCCACAATGTTTCCACCTGACAATAAGCGCACCATTAGATTAAACAAAATACGTGTAATATACTGTATATATAGGGTAGCAACAGGGAAGTAACAAGATTTTTTTTACATAAATCCAAAGATCTCAAAGGATTTGGTGCAACTGAACTAGTGAACAAATTAAAAATTTATTTTAATAATAATGTTATGCATGCTATTAATAGAGATGGTGAACTGTTAGGAAATGCAAGAACCTCAAACAGAACAATATACAACTCGAGAGGTAAATTTTCTGAAAAAAAATGTGAATGGTACTTGCCATGGCAAAACATTGGAGTCATGCTAGCAACATTCTAGTCACACTAGCATCATGTTAGCCACATGCTAATGATGTTGCCAGCAAAATGCATATATAGTTAGCATCATGCTAGCAACCTGCTAATAATGTTAGCCTCATGCTAGCAATCTGCTAACATTGTTAGCATCATCCTAGCAACAGGCTAATCATATTAGCCTCATGATAGCAACATGCTAATCATGTTAGCATCATGCTAACAGCATGCTGATGTTCCTAGGGAGCATGGCTTATAAGAATCATGATAAACATGAAAGACTTATTGATTGCCTGAGACAAATAAACCCTCCCCCATGGCTCTACGACAATGCGATCCACAATTAGGTTCACTTTCAAAGTTCATATGGAAGTTACCATTATATGTCAATGGGCCAAATTTGGGCACCTCTAACGTCCCAGGGGTTCAACTTATACCCTCTTGTATGATATGTTCTGACCTTGCTAGTCTCTGCAAATGTAAATTTTATATTTCCACGAAATTCCTGCTCCACACCAGAATCCATCAAAGATGGTCTCAGTGTTAAGTTTATGGGATTTTTTGGGGTGGTTAATTGCCCCCTGTCAGGATAATTCATGGCCCAGCCCTTAGAAAAGTCATAGCACCCCATTCCCCATTACACGCCCAAGTCCTCATTATATGTCAATGGGAAAAATTTTAACCATTGGGAACCATTGTGCCCCAAGGGTACATCTTATACCCTTGTGCAGAGTATGTTCTGACACAGCTTGTATGTTCTGACACAGCTCTTCAAATGTGGTAAATTAAAAAAAATCTTGCTCTGTGCCAGAATCCATCAAAGTTGGTCTCAATGTTAAGTTTATGGGATTTTTTCCCCATTATATGTCAATGGGGCAAATATGGGAACCTCTTGCACCCCAGGAGTACAATGGCAGGGTACGTTCTGAAAGCTTTCAAACCTCTTCAAAATGTGGTAAATTTCAGATTTCTACAAAATTCCAGCTCTGCACTACAATCCGTCAAAATTGGTCTCAATGGTTAAGTCTATGGGACTTTTTGGGGCAGTAAATTGCCCCTGCAGGAATTTACCACACACCCCTTAGAAAAGTCATGGGACCCCATTCCGAAATAAGGCGCACAATTTGACACCTCTTTCATGGGCCTATGACAAACCGTACGGGACTAGTTACGCATCAAACATTTGTATGGAATAAGAAAAAGAAATAATAATAATCCTGTGAGGAGTTTTCACCTTCATCTTTAACCTTTCCCTCAGTCAGTGGACCATTCGAACCTCAGCCAGCATCACCACAAACACAGGCACTCCACAGGGATGTGTCCTCAGCCCTATCCTCTACACCCTATTCACCCACGACTGTGTTGCCTCTCACAAGGACAACATCATCCTGAAGTTTGCAGACAACACTGCAGTAATAGGACGCCATCACTGGCGGGGACAAAGCAGCCTATAGGATGGGGGGTGGCCAGTCTGATAACATGGTGTGAGGATAACAACATCTCCATTAGCACAGACAAGACTAAGGAGATGATAGTAGACATGAGGAAGGAGCAAGGACTTCATCATCCAATGTTCATCCAGGACCTCGAAGTGAAGAAGGTGAGGTAGTTTGGTATGTCTCCTAAGGTCTTCTCAAACTTCTACAACTGTGCGATCAGCTACAACAGCATCTTGACCAACTGCATCACCGTGTGGTACGTCAGAGAGTGGTGAAGACTGCTGAAAAGATCACAAGAACTTTGCTGTCATCTCTGCAGAGCATTTACCATTGCAGAGTCCACATGAGAAATGCCTCCATCCTAAAGAACCCCACCCATCCCAAGCACAGACTGTTCTCACCTCTTCCTTCAGGCTGGAGATACAGAAGTGTGAGATGCAGAATTTCCAGGCTAAATAATTAATTTTTTCCCACTGCCATCAGACTTCTAAATAGCTGACAGGAGTTTACAATCGTGGTCTTCCAACTGTATCTGACTGTTGACAGATCTTAGAACATTCATTGTGGACTTTGTACAAATAAAATTGGACAAATAAAATTTGAATTTGAATTATGTGCACAATTTGTACAAACCACTGTAGCTCTGCTAGGGACACGCGACCAACCTACGAATCTGGGAGACGTGGAAGGTGGGATTCACTCGGCGCATAGACAATGGCAGGGCCAGTCTGACGGAACATGGGTTGATGATGTGGTGATGGTGAATGGACCGATGAACCTTGGTGAGAGCTTCTTGGAAGTTGTCTTGAGTGGAAGGTCACGAGCAGAGAGCATGACCTGTTGGCCGACGTGGTACCTGGGAGCAGCTAAACGATGACGGTTGGCTTTGCGCTGGAAGATGCTGACGGAGTGTTTTAATCGGGTATGAGCACGTTGCAGCGGCAAACAAAGGCTTGAGCTGAGGGGATGGTGGCTTCTTCCTCCTGGGTAGGGAACAGTGGTGGTTGGTAACCGAGACAACTCTGGAAAGGGGATATTCCAGTGGAGGAAGTGGGGAGCGAGTTATGAGCATTCTCGATCCATGGGAGAAACCAGCTCCAAGAAGCTGTGTCGTCTGCACCTCAGTGACTTCTCGAGTTCCTGGTTCATCCGCTCAGTTTGACCATAGCTTTGAGGGTGAAAACCAGATGAGAGACTAGGTGTGGCCCCAATCAGACTACAGAAGGCCTTCCAAAATTGTGCTGAGAACTGGGGGCCTCTGTCTGAGACAATATCCGTAGGCAGGCCATGAAGTCGGAAGACATGGGTAATTAGAAGTTCAGCTGTCTTTTTGGCAGAGGGGAGTTTGGGTAATGGAATGAAGTAGGTAGACTTTGAGAAACGGTCAACCACGGTTAAACTACAGGTGAGGTTGTCGGAGGGTGGTAATCCGGTAACAAAGTCAATGGAGATGTGAGACCAGGGACGGCGGGGAATGGGGAGGGGTCTTAGGAAACCCTCTGGGGCATGATTTGTAGTCTTATTTCTGGAGCATATGTCGCAGGATGCCACAAAGTTTCCAACATCTTCCTTGATGGTGGGCCACCAGAAGCATTGTTGCATCAGAAACAGGGTACGGGTCACCCCTGGGTGGCAGGCTAGTCTGGAGCAGTGTGCCCAGTCCAAAACTTGGGGGCGTAGACGTACTGGTACTAAGAGTAACCCAGGTGGGACATTGCTCGGGCCCGGTTCTTGTTTGGGGGACTGAAAGACTGCATTCTCAACTTCCAACCGTGTAGTGGCCACAAGACAGTGAGGTGGAAGGATGGTCTCTATGGAGGATGTATCCTGAGGAGAACAGAATTGCTGGTAGGGGGGCATCGGGCTTGACATTCTTCGAACCTGGGTGATAGGACAGCGTAAAATGGAAGCATGAGAAGAACAATGACCAGGTTGCTTGCTGTGAGTCTTTTGGCAGATCTTAAGTATTCGAGGTTCTTGTGGTCAGTCCAGACTAAACACGTATGTTCCGTGTCTCCATTCCTCAAGGGCAAGCTTGACTGCCAGTAGTTCACGGTCTCCTATGTCATAGTTTCACTCAGGGGCCGTGAGTCGACGGGAAAAGAAAGAGCAAGGGTGGAGCTTGTTATCCTTGGGTGATCTCTGAGAAAGGATGGCCCGACTCCTGTCTCAGAAGCGTCGACTTCAACAACAAATGAGGAAGGCGAGGAAGACCACCCCTCCTCCGAAAGACCAGGTGCTGTGTCTCACCACGGCTGATGTGAGGAAAACTCTACGCTAAGTCAACCCACGTAAAGCTGCTGGACCAGACAACATCACAGGCAGAGTGCTCAGAGAATGTGCAGAACAGCTGGCAGATGTTCTCACTGACATCTTCAACATCTCTCTGAGCAGCGCTGTCAGTCCCACATGCTTCAAGTCTACCACCATCGTCCCCGTGCTGAAGAAGTCTTCTGTGTCCTGACTCAATGACCAAGTGTGGGATTAATGTGAGAGGATCAGCGGTCCCGGTCGCCCCTCTGTCTGCCCCCGCCACACGGGTGCTGATATCCAACATGCCCCCGTTTATCAAGGACGAGGAGGTCATGAGGGAGCTGGCCCGCTTCAGGAAGTTCGTCAGACCAATGAGGGCCGTCCCGCTCGGGTGCAAGAGCTCCAGCATGAGACACGTCCTGTCCTTCCGGCAGCAGATACTAATGATTTTAAACAGCAAAGAAGAAATACGCAACATGAACTTTAAGTGTAAAGAGGGAGACAGCTGCTACACTGTGTTCGCCAGCACGGACCCGGTCAGCTGTTTCGAGTGTGGGGATGTCGAGCACAAAAGGCTGAGCTGTCCGCACGGAGCCGCACAGCCGGGGAGTGTCTCGGCCGGGAAACATCGGCAGCAACTCGGGGATAGCCGGCCGGAGAACACTGAGGAGGCGGAGCCCCCCACAGGACTCATCAGCACACAGAACAGCGACACACCCGAGTCACTGATCACCAAGGTCAGTACAGATCACACCGTACCCGGCGCCGACATCAACAGGACATCACTGTAAACAACACCAGTGAAAAACCCAACGAGTGTATAGTAGTCAGCGCTGACAGCGGCGGCCCCGTCCCTAACGCTGACCCCGCCCACAATGTCTGCACTGAAACACAGGAGCTACAGACCAGCACACACACACCACCAACAGTTAAAGACAACAGAAAAAATAAACCGAGGAGAAAGGGAGAGGAGACGCTCAACACAGATACAAACAATAAACGCAAAACACGCAGTCAGAGTCTGAGTGACACAGCACAAGAGAGGGAAGAGGCCGGGAGCAGCACAGCACACACACACACCCACACACCCACACCTGGAAATATCGAGGAACAAATTAACATCTTTTTACAACTGTCCAAAACTCAGAAAAGACATGTGATGAAACTGAAAAGAACTGAAAAAGACTAACACAACAACAAAAAACTTAACTGTCACGCAAAAGGAAGAGCAAATGGACAACAGTTAAATCAAAGCATAAACCAGAGGACTGCAGACGAATGGAGAAAAAAACTCAAATTGAATGACTGAACCTAAAATGAAAAGAAAATTTAAGAGTTAAAAAAAAAAAAAAAAAAAAACATATGTCTATATATTGTGTATGGGTGCATGTATGAGTGTGTGTGTGTGTGTGTGTGTGTGTGTGTGTGTGTGTGCGTATGTAGGAGTGTGTGTATGTAAGTGTGCGTGTTTGTGTGTGTTTGCATGTATATGTGGTGTGTGTGTATATGTATATATAGTGAGTTAAAAACCTCTCTCTCTCTCTCTCTCTCTATATATATATATATATATATATATATATATATACAGTACAGAGCAAAAGTTTGGACACCCCTTCTCATTCAGCGAGTTTTCTTTCTTGTGTTCTTCAGCTCAAACGCGTCTCTTCTGCTTGTTGTCTGTCCTTAGCAGTGGTTTCCTAGCAGATATTCTACCATGAAGGCCTGATTCACACAGTCTCCTCTTAACAGTTGTTCTAGGGACGTGTCTGCTGCTAGAACTCTGTGTGCCATTGACCTGCTCTCTGATCTGAGCTGCTGTTAACCTGCGATTTCTGAGGCTGGTGACTCGGATGAACTTATCCTCCGCAGCAGAGGCGACTCTCGGTCTTCCTTTCCTGGGCCGGTCCGCATGTCAGCCAGTTTCTTTGTAGCGCTTGATGCTTTTTGTCACTGCACTTGGGGACACTTTCAAAGTTTTCCCAATTTTTCCGACTGACTGACCTTCATTTCTTAAAGTAATGATGCCGCTCGTTTTTCTTCACTTAGCTGCTTTTTTCTTGCCATAATACAAATTCAAACTCTTTGAATGAGTAGGTGTGTCCAAACTTTTGCTCTGTACTGTATGTATATTTATACAATATATACAATATTGTATACAATTTATATAATATATATATAAATTGTAAAATAGTTCCTTCTTTAATTTTGTTATAATGAAGTGAGTTTAAAACCTCAAAAAAAAAACTCACACACACACACATGCACACACAGTCAATCTCTGCGCATGCGCTGGGTGTGAGGAGTGTGTGTGTGTAAGGCTGGTTGGCGTCTTGCTAAGTTTTGGAAAACTTTCAGTTTTTTCCCCCAACTTTATTTATTGATTTACTGTGTGTGTGTGTGTAAATCCTTAGTCTCTTCAATCTTAAAAAGAGGTGGTCTAAAGTTTCCTCCCTCCCACAGAAGGGGCATGTTGTGGCTACGGTGGAGTGCTACGTGTCTGTTTGTGGCCACGGCCCCGTGCACAATCCTCCACTGCACATCCGCTGTGTGCTTCTCTACAGGGGGTTTGTACAGGAACCTCCAGCTACCTCGTGGGGAAGAGCCCGGTGCCAGCAGATTCGACCACCTCGACTCCTTCACCCCGGCCAGAGAATTCTGATGGGACACCTTCACACTGACTTTGTATAGGGCACTCTTGGTGGCATTTTCAAAGTCCATCAGTTGGGGTATCTTGAAGGACAGTATTCCTCCGTCGGCTTCTGGTTGCTCTGTTGCTGCAAAGATTGAGAGAGGGGGGGAAAAGTTGCCAGTCCCCTCCAGAGTCCTGTTCTAAAGCCTCCTTAAACTCTGGAGGCAGCACTAGAATCACCTCTCTCAACATTCCCTGCAGCATTCGATGGGACTGGATTTCTGTTTCCTCCCCAAGTGTAGTGTAGGTTTCCATGTTTTTACCATTCCTTAAGTCCTCAAGCTTTGTAATTCCAGCTTTTTGAAGACATTGACGTAGGTTCCTTGATGTCGAGATTTGTGCTGGAATCAGTGGGTTACTAAAAAGGGGCTTGTGGTTTACACAGAAACATGGCTGATCCCCCGTTCTGCTGATTCTCAAAAGTGAAGACCACGCTTTTAAAGCTGTCTGATAAAACTTTGTTGTCTTTGATGTGTCAATCTCATTTAAGTCCATTATGAGCAAATGTCTGTCAACTTTGTGAAGTAGAAGACATGCTGTGTAAGTCCACGTTGTCTCTTTTTCGTAAAGCAGTCTTTGTGCAGTCTGAAGACGGAAGGTTTTTATTCGGCTTGGTAGGTCAATTAGACCCTGGCCTGCCTCCTGTATCAGCAGGTACAGAACTGGTGCCCGTGTCCATTGTTGCCCGTTCCAGAAAAAGTCCACTATCCTTCTGTGAATCTCTCTGACTGTTGTTTCTGGTGGTTCAAGGGCTGTGAACTTGTGCCCCAGCATCGAGGCAACCAAATGGCGACCAGTACTCTCCCCCTGTAAGACAGCTGGGACAGGACCCAGGCCCATTTTGACAACTTTGCACTTACCTTCTCCAACAATCCCTTCCAGTTTTTTTGCACGTAGTTTTCATCCCCTAGATAGATATTTAATACCAGCTCTTCCCCATTGTATGTTCTCTGGAAGTTTGGGAACTTGTTTTCCTTCCCACTGACCTACAATAAAACTTTTACATTTGCCCCAGTTAATCAGAATCAGAATCGGGTTTTATTCGCCAAGTATGTTGAGACACACAAGGAATTTGGTTTTGGCTGTTTGTAGCTCTCAGAGTACAGACAAACATAAAACACTGTACAAGTAATTACACAGTAGTTGCACAACATTTTGCTTGTGATTAAGTATGATTAAATAATGTGGGAGAATCCTGAGTATGTGCAGTATAGTGTACATAAGGGGATTGTAAAGTAAGGCAGGTAGCCAGCAGCTCCTGAGGCATACCGTACTTCCTTAGTTGGCGCAGGAAGTACATTCTCTGCTGGGCTTTTTCGAGAATGGAGTTGATATTGAGTCCCATTTCAGATCATGGGAAATGGTAGTTTCCAAAATCTTGAAAGACTCCACGGTTGACACAGGATTGTGAGGGAGAATAGTGTTGAAGGCTGTCTCCTAAAGTCCACTGTCATCTCCACGGTTTTGAGTGTGTTCAGCTCCAGGTTATTCTGACTGCACCAGAGCACCACACGTTCCACCTCCTGTAGATATCCAGACTCGTCCAATGAGCGTAGTGTCATCTGCAAATTTCTGAAGTTTGACAGTTAAGTCTTTGGATGTGCAGTCGTTAGTGTACACAGAGAATAGCAGAGGGGAGAGGGCACATCCTTGCGGAGCACCAGTGCTGCTATTTGTGTGCTAGAAGTAACTCCTCCCAGCCTTACCTGCTGTTTCCTGTCTGTCAGGAAGCTGGTGATCCACTGGCATATGGCAGGGGGTACAGTAAGCTGTAAGAGTTTAGAGGAAATTATTGTCCGGGATTATTGTATTAAAAGCTGAGCTAAAGTCGACACACAGAATTATTGCATAGGACCCTGGGCAGTCAAGATGTTGGAGGATGTAGTGCAGCCCAATGTTAACTGCATCATCCACTGACCTCTTTGCTCTGTATGCAAACTGAAGGGGATCTAACAGCTGCTCTATGATGTTCCTTAGGTAGGCCAATACAAGTCGTTCAAAGGACTTCATGACCACAGATGTTAGAGCTATAGGCCTGTAGTCATTCAGACCTGTGATGGAGGGTTTCTTGGGGACCGGGATGATGGTGGATTGTTTGAAGCATAATGGGACTTCACACAGCTTAAGAGATCTGTTGAAGATATGTGTGAAGATCGAAGCCAGTTGGTCAGCACATGCTTTCAGGCAGGAGGGGGAGACACCATCAGTTTGCTTTCCTGATCTTCTGTCTCTAGAAGAGCCGGTTCACATTCTCTTCACAGATTGTGAGGGGAGCTTGGGTGTTGGAGGGGGGTGATGATAGCAGAGTTATCAGAGGTGACGTGGGCTGTAAATGGGCTGGGGTGGATCTGAGGTGTGTTGGTGTTCTTCTCAAACTTGCAGTAAAAGGTGTTGAGGTCATCAGCCAGGCTTTTGTTTGCGTCAGGGGGGAAGGGGTGGTCTCCTGTAGTTTGTGATGTTTTGCATGCCTCTCCACACTGATGCAGGGTTGTTAGCTGAAAACCTGTTTTCCAGCTTTTCAGTGTAGCTTCTTTTAGCCACCCTGATCTCCTTTGTAAGTGTTTTCCTGGTCTGATTATACAGGGCTCTGTTTCAACTCCTGTAGGCTTCTTCCTTAGCCTGATGAAGGTGTTTCAGTCTGGCTGTGAACCATGACTTGTTTTTATTATATGTGCAGAAGGTTTTGGTTGGCACACACATATCTTCACAAAAACTGATGCAAGATGTCACAGTGTCTGTCAGCTCATCCAGATCGTCAGTTGCAGTTGCGAAAACACTCTAGTCGGTGCAGTCAAAGCAGTCTTGTAGTTCTTGCTTTGCTACACTGGTCCATTTCATCACTGTTTTGACCACAGGCTTGGCAATTTTAAGTTTTTGCCTGTAGATTGGAATAAGATGGACCAAGCAGTGATCAGAGTGTCCTAAAGCTGCCTGGGTTACAGAGTGATAAGCATCCTTGAGAACTGTGTAGCAATGATCCAATGTGTTATTTTCTCTAGTGGGACAGTTAATATGCTGCCTGTATTTTGGTAGTTCACAAGTCAGACTTGTTCTGTTAAAGTCTCCTAGGAATCCAGATATTTTTGTTTCAGGCCTGAGATTTGGTTTGCCAGGTTATGCAGTGCTTCACTCACATTTGCCTGGGGTGGAATGTAAACACTGGCCAGAATAAAAGAGGAAAATTCTCGTGGTGAATAAAAGGGTTTACAGTTTATGAACAGTGATTCCAGGTTTGGGCTGCTGTATTTATTTAGTACTGTGACATCAATACACCAACCTTTATGTGGTTTATGTGAAAGTGAACTCAGCCGCCTTTTGTTTTCCCCGATAACTCCTTTACACAATCCACGTGGTATAGATGGAAGCCCGTCAGATGTAATCCGCTGTCTGGGATAGAGTCGCTGAGCCAGGTTTGTCTGGGTAAGAAGAAACAGCTCATCCATTTTATTTGACAGGGAGCGCAGATTCGCCAGGTGAATTGATGGGAGTGCAGTTTTAAATCCCCGCTGACGGAGCTTCACCAGCGCGCCATCATCCAAATAACACGTGCAGAAGACGCATACTGATACATTTTAAGGCTATTCGAGAGGACGTGAATGTCCTCTCGTTTGGTAAAAAAGACCAATATATCGTCTGCGGAAGCCGATGCAACTAATTTGTCTGGTATACCACATTCTGATAGCCCGTTCATGTTTCTCCTTAGTTGGTATAAAAGAGGTTCAAAAGCTAAACTTTATAGTTGCCCTGACAGTGGGCACCCTTGTCTGACCCCTCATTGTATTTTAAAAGGACAGCTAAGTCCTCCTCCAACTTTAAAAATGACACAAGCATCTGTGTATAAAAGCTTGCTATAAACCTTGTTCCCATCCCAAATGCATTTAATGTATTAAACAGATAGGTGTGGTCCACTCTATCAAAGGCTTTTTCTTGGTCTATAGATAAAAACCCCAGGTCATAAGAATTGATTTTACACAAGTCTATCATATCACATACAGTAAATTCATTGTCCATTATTGTGCATCCAGGTATATAATATAAAGTCTGACTTGTGTGTATTATTTTGCCTATGTATTCCTTTAATCTGTTTGACAAACACTTCGATAGTATTTTATAGTCTGTACATAAAAGAGCCACAGGTCTCCAGTTCTTTAAAACACCCAAGTCCCACTTTTTTGGAAGCAGAGGTAGAACTGCCCGTGTGCAGCTTGTAGGTAATTTTCCATTGTTAGTTGGCAAAAAAATTAAGAATTTAAAACAGAAATTTTGATCTTGGAGCAGTTTTAGGTTAAAACACCAGTAAGATCTATATTTAGTTTTGTCAGTCAATATAAAGTCTATTGTGGCCATGGGGTGATCTGAAAACCCGCTGGGATGAATAAAATAAGATTGTGTTTCTTGCTTTGTTGCTTGCTCATCAGGGACAGTCTTATCATTCTGATTCATACATGTTCACTTCTCATACAAACTTATATAATTCTTTTGATTATGTAAAGCTGCTTTGCGACAATGACAATTGTTCAAAGCGCTATACATATAAAATTTAATTGAATTGAATTTCTGTCAATTTTTAAAATGTAAAATCTATCCAGTCTTGCAGCAGTTATTCTTGTGTCAGTGGTTTTTATCCATGTGTATTGTTTTATTCCCTGGTTCTTTTCTCTCCAGGGATCTATACTGTAAGTCCACATATATCGTTTAGAACCTCAGAAGATTGAAAATGTGGTTCTTCTGCGTTCCTATCTGCTGTAAAGTCTAATGTGCAGTTCCAGTCTCCGCCGATAACTACAGTGTGGTTACTACCAAGTTGTGTGATTACGTCTCTTATTTTATAAAATGTTTTCACTCTCTCACTTCCTTTATTTGAGGCATAAACATTCATGAATAAGAAATTAAGCCCTTCAATTTCAGCTTGTACCAGTAGAACACGGCCCTGTTCTACCTCAATGCTTTCAGTAACATTTGCTTTTAATCTTTTTGAAATTAATATTGCCACC
Source organism: Clarias macrocephalus (assembly GCA_011419295.1). NCBI lineage: Eukaryota > Metazoa > Chordata > Actinopteri > Siluriformes > Clariidae > Clarias > Clarias macrocephalus. Next base: position 17,354 of record JAAGKR010008502.1, read on the forward strand.
CCTGCGCTGAAGTTTGTCCCGTGACTAAAGTAGAGCTGGTCTTCCCACTTCACCCCCCATTCTATCGTATTTTCTTTGTCACTATGTGTTTCTTGTAGAAAAGCAACGTCTATATTTTTCTGTTTGATGAGTTGTATAACTACAGCCTGTCTTTTTCTATCCCTGCCCCCATTAATGTTTAATGTACCTACTCTTATCTTTTCCATGTAAGAGAGGGGTAAGAGGAAAAAAAAGCATGTGAGAACAGCTGTAGACAGAAAAGAAACACCCATGTGATGTGACTTATTCATTTTTTGAGTTTTTTTATTTCTTTTCTAAGAGTCTTTCTTTTTTTCTCTTTTCGTAACTTTGTCGCCATGTTTTTTTAGCGAAGCCTCTTTTTTTTGCTTAGTTGTGCAAAAGTGGTGTTTTTTTGTACTTTTTCTATCGAGACTAGAAATGTGTCGGTATCTGAGAAGTAGTCAGATACTTCTATAGAGTCTTCTTGTATCAAGAAAGTTGTTGATTTCCTCTAGTGTGTACATTTCAGTAGTTATGCTGTTCTTCTTTCTCTTCTTTGCAGTAACATTGTTCTCTGCCTTTTCTTCTCCAGACTCGTTGTCTTCATCATCCTCATCATCCATGTCCATATCTGTTAATTCCAAATCAGGTTCACCGTCCATGCTGGCTTCTTCTGTGGCACTTCTGGGCTTCTCTCAATCATTTTGTTCACTGTTCTTATTACTATCAGGATTTTTTTCCGTTTATTATCCGTATTGTTTACTGCTGGACCCTTTTGTTCTGTTTCCACACCATTGTTCTCTGTTGTTACATTTTCACTCTCCACCAGTGTGGCTCCACCTCCATTCCCCTCCATCACATCACTGCTCTGTGTTTCCATCTAAACACCTCTCAACACCTTCCTCATCTACAGGTGTGTGTGCGGTGCTGCACCCGGTCTCTTCACTCTGGTGTACCGCGGCGCTCTGAGGTCTTCCGTTTGGTTGTCGGCTCTGTGCCGGACGTCTCCTCCCGTTTTCTCCTCTGTTTTGCAGTGGTGATTTGTGTGTCTCTAGGTGTCTGTGGCGGTGCGCTGGTCTGCGGCTGCGTTGTTTCGGTGCAGACGTTGGCGTGGTCACTGTCAGCACTGAACACGGGACCGGCATCAGGTTTTGCGCTGGCGCTGTGTACAGTGGTACCGGTGTCGGGTTCAGCACCGAGCCCAGGGTGTGTCTCAGTGCTGCCGGTGTGTTCAGGACTGACCTGTTGGAGTTCGGGTGTGTCACCGCTCTGGGTGTCGGGCAAAGCCCGCCGCAGACACGGACAGCTCAGCCTCTTGTGTCCCACGTCCCCGCACTCAAAACGCCTCAGCGGCTCCGTGGTGGTGAAGACATTAAAAATTTATATTTAAGGTCTGATTTTCGTTATTTAAAATCATAAGCACTTGCCTGCGGAAGGACAGGATGTGCCGCATGTTGGAGCTCTTACACCCGAGCGGTGTAGCTCTCATGGGGCCGACAAACTTCCCGAAACAGGCAGCTCCTTCAATATCGCCTCGTCCACACTCAAAACACCTCAACCGCTCCATGGTGGCAAAACCTGTGTAACTGCTGTCCCCCTCTTTACACTTAAAGTTTACATTCAATGTCTGCTCGAGGTTCTTTAAAATCAGTAAAAGACACCTGAGCTGTTGCACCCGAGCGGGATATCTCTCAGGGGGCCGACTTCCCAAACGGGCGAGCTCCTTCATTATTGTCTCGTCCTTCATGAACGGAGGCACGTTACAAGAACAGTGTTTACATTCGGCAGAACACCAAACAGCCTTCCATACCCTCTCCTCACACCCAGCGCATGCACAGAGAGAGAGAGAGAGAGAGAGTGTGTGTGTGTGTGTGTGTGTGTGTGTGTGTGTGTGTGTGTGTAATTTATTTTGACTCAAGCTGATTATACAGATGTTGATTTTTGAGTTTAAATCTCAACAGGAGTAAAAACACTCCACACACACACACACACACACACACACACACACACACACACACACACACACACACACACACACACTCTCTCTCTCTCTCTCTCTCTCCCTCTGCGCTCTGTACTCACCGTCACTGTCACTCTGCTGTCTGCGTCACTACCGGATGTGATGTCACAGCGCCCCCGCGCGGCCCGGGTCAGCAATAACAGCTCACTTCACTCCCTCACTCTCATTAAAACTTCCCTTTTACTTACTGGTATCGTTTATTGTTATTTATTTATTATTTCTATTTATTCATCCTGCACACACTGAGGTAAACTAACCCCAGCGCTCAGAGATAAAATACACAACAATGGCTCCGACACCGGAAGTGCAGTTTTCAAAATAAAAGTCTCAACAAACCTGTGCGTCTTCTGTTGTTAAAAGTCGTTCCAATCCCACTTTATTTATTTATTTATTTATTTATTTATTTTAGAGCCTAAACACTATGACATAATTTCTGTCTTTGCTGCTACTTTAACAGGAAACGTTTACTGCTTCTCATCCATGATCTCACGGACGATTTACTCCTCGACTCATTACTACAGAACATTGCATCGAGTCGTGTGATTGCTGTTGATCGTTTGTATAATACATAGATCGTTTGCTGATTTATGGTTTTCATTTGTTCTGTAGTTAGTCAGCTAATTAGGTGTCCTAGCGAGTTAGTGTATGTTGTTAATTGATGTTGTATGTAAGGCTTTGGTCCTGGAGGAGCGTTGTTTCGTTTCACTGTGTACTGAAATGTATACGGTTGAGATGAGAAGAAGGGCTACTTGACTTGACTAGTGTGTGAATGGCTCTCCTCTTCTAAGGATTTTTTTTTTCAGTCATCCAGCCCCTTTTGGAGGTCTTAACATACTTAAAAACTCAGCACACAGATTGGAATCTGCTGCCATTAGGACGCCTGCGAGTCTGGGCCTCGGGTGTGGCTCAGGGCCTTCACACGAGATTTTGCTGCATAGCTCATACACACTTGCATGTATAAACTCAAACTCGGTACACACACTTGGTATCTCGTTGAGCTGAATGATTTTTATGTCATGGGCTCAACTCCACAAGAGGTTAGTTATTTTGCAAAACACACCCAATGGAATTTGATATTAATCCTCCTGTGGGATTTATACGGTCGAAACATTGAGCTGTTCCGCCGTGGTGAGGCCTTAAACTTATAGTGAAAAAAAGTGGCTAATGTCTTTAGTTATATATAATTTTATAGTTATGTAATATATTATGATATATAATAATGATTTTGGTATTTCTCCCTTAAATGCATGCGCCCACTGTGCCATCTTTATAGTGCACCCAAACAGCGATGCTTGGGCCCAATAATCGTTGCTTCTCAACTATATTTTTTATTCATTAAAATTAGCATAAATATAATTCCAATAGTGCAGGCGTTATTTAATCGAATGATCTCTGTAACTGGACTTCCTTACAAACACACCAATGTCTGTTCGCCTGAATAACCTCATCTCCTCCAGTCTCACCCTCAGCACTGGAGTTCCTCAGGGATGCGTATTGTCCCCTCTCCTATACTCCCTTTTCACCTATGACTGCCTACGCCTCCAACAGCGTTATCAAACTCACAGATGACCCCACGGTGCTGGGCCTGATCAGAGGGAACGACGAGACGGCTTACAGGAAAGGAGATCAAGCATCTGGTATCATGGTGTGAAGACAACAATCTGGAACGAAACACCAAGAAGACAAAGGAGATTATTATGTATTTCCGACTAGCTGGCGATCACACTCACGTTCCTATTCACATCAGTGGAGCAGTTTGTTGCGTGTGTACCCAGCTTTAAGTTCCTTGATATGTTGAGTTCATATCTCCGAGGACCTCACCTGGTCTCTAAACTCTTCTTTCCTGATCAGGAAGGCACAACAATGTCCGTACGTTCTGAGAAGACCCACCTGTGTTCCAGGATACTGGAAAGGATTTACCGCTGTGCCATTGAGAGCGTTCTTACAAACTGCATCTCATTACCATGAAGCCCTTCAGAGGGCGCTGAAAAACCACCCAACGAATCACTGACACCCAGCTACCCACACTGGAGGACATTTACAAGAGACAATGCCTGCAAAGGGCGAGAAATATCATCAAAGATTCCTCTCACCCCAATCATGGACTGTTCACTCTTCTACCATCGGGCGTCAGAGCCCACACTGAACAGCTGATCATGGAGTGTTAACTAATAAATCACCGCAATGTCACTTTCTCTTTAAATTACACTGCTTCATCCACTATGCATCCTTCAGAACTGGTACATGTACATACTGCATGTATACCCTGTTACGTTTGAGCAGGTAATCCTCCAGACATGTTAATCTACTGCACAATGTTTGCACAGTTATGCTTTATTATACTGTATACCGTATTTATTACCTAATGCACCTTCTGGTTATTATAACAATATATTTCAAATTACTATGTACTGTATATACACACACGCGCTATATATACAATTATACAATATATAACTATCACCTACTGCATATTCAGTTTGCCACTTATACACTTCTGGTTAGATGCTACATTTCATTGGCTCTTTACATGTCCTTTGCACAATGACAAAGTTGAATCTAAACTAATCTAACTACAGTAATCCTTCATACTGATACATCAGCAGAGCTCTACAGAGTCAAAGATGTTTTTAGCGCATCATCAGTTGTAGGGCGTTCAATTCCCACCTCGGGTCTGTGTGTGTGTGCGTGTCTGTGTAGTTTGTATGTTCGTGGTGGGTTTCCTCACACAGTCCAGAAGACATGCAGGTTACACTATCTGTTGTTTCTAAATTCTCTGTAGTGTGTGACGTGTAATGATCATATTCCAAAAAATGAGCCAGATGTCAGGGTAACACACAAAATACACACCTGTACAGAACACAACTACCTCACCACAGTCAGTGTGTGAATTAAGAGAGAGAGAGAGAGAGAGAGAGAGACGCCCACACGGTGGTTTGAGTATTAATAATCTTTAATGAGGTTCATGCAGGTCTACACTCAAGGCATGCTGGGTAACTGAGACTGAAGCATTTAAGATCGTAATAAAAACAGAGCTGCACATTCATGTCGCGATTAATAACAAACACAAACACACAAAAAAGCGCTTACTTTTCTTTACTTTTTTTTCTTTTTTTCCTCTGCGTGTAATTAAAGCGGCTTTAAGACTCTAAAACCCTCGTCCATAAAAATACCATCCTCATTAATATTCATGAGCACACCATTATTAAAAGTTATAAAGGCGTTAACGTTCTGCACTGAAAAAGACTCAGACGTATAAAAGTGTTCTCTGTGGAGGTTCTCGTGGTTTTCCTGAGGTCTGTACGGTTTCGTATGAGAGGAGTCAAACACCGGCCTCGTCCCAAACCAGGGCTTTAACACTCCCTCACACACTTCCCCTTACTGCTGCACACTGCGCGTCCACCATCTTAAGGGCGGGTTCTTTCCCATCGCCAACACCCTCCCGCGTCACTGCGGCCCACATTACCCAGAATGCACTGCTGCACACCAACCCTATCCACTTCTTAGTGCACTACTTTTTTTAGTGAGGTTTGAGGTCATGAGGAACGTAGTGCACTCATGGGTTTACCCAAAATGCACTCCGGCGCTCGTAACAGGAAGTAGGGAACAGGAAATAGGAGGTTTCCTCTCCAAGATGGCGGACGCAGCTTTTCATAAACATTAACATGCGCAATTTAATACTATGTTTTTTTCTTTTTAATTAACCCTTGATTGTCTAAAGTTTGTGGCAGCTAACAATGCTGCGCTAACTTACTCCACTGGCTAGTCAGCATGCTAGCAACGCAGGACAGCTATAACGACAAAGTAAATTGTACAAATCACCACAGGAAATACATTATCATCATATCCCATTAGATAGCAATCAGGCTAATTAGCATGCTAACGAGGTAGCGCTCCAGTGTGGAGGGCGTGTCCGGCGCCCCCTGAAGGCACGGATGCCACTCGCATCACCCACACGGTCTCCTCTGCTGAGGGCACGAAGACAACGTCAACTCTTTAAAACAAAGACAATCGTTCACGTTTAGCTAAAGCTAAGCAGGACGTTCAGGAGTAAGCTAGCTAGTGCTTCCACTGAGGAGATCTTATTGCATCATTTCAGCTAAACAGAAACACCTAGCGAGCGAGCTAGCGAATACAATAGGCTAGCTGGTTATGCCAAGTTAAAGAAACAGCTAACTGAAAAATATCGCTAGACAGGAGGGACGCTAATGGAGTATCTAAAGATAAAGTTGCTAGCTAGCATGTCAGTTAAATAACACATTTCAATTTTTTTTTCATATTTTAAACAATTTCTCATTAAAAACATATAAACAGATTTGTAGGCAGAGCTATGCATGAACTAAGCATGTGAAGTGACTGAGCAGAGACAAGAGGATTAAACGTGCATGCTAGGCGCGCTAACTTTTACTCTAAATGAGGATGTACAGACACTATAGCTAATGTGGGCTAGGGTACTAGCAATGAGCTAACCAGATAATGCTAAGCTAAGCTAGCATATGCTAGCTGTAGATTGTTCTTGCCTGTCAGGTGGTGTGCGCATGTTTTAGGGGAAGTGAATAAGGGAAGGTTAAAGGTCGTCATGGAGACGAGGTCAGATCAAAGGACACATTAACACTAATAAACATTACAACCAACATTACAGAAAGTAAACATGAAAATAAAATAAACATTAAAATATTGGTTTAAAAATCCCGTATGAGTACTGCACGAATACATTAGTGCGTATGTCAATGTGTGTGTGTGTGTGTGTGTGTGTGAGGTTCTCTGGTTGATGAAGCTGCTCTTCATGTTTATGGCACCACATTTCATGGTGTGTGTATGAGTGCAAGTCACACACACACCCACCCCTCCCCCTGTAAAGATGTGTGTGTGTGTGTGTGTGTGTGTGTGTGTGTGTGTGTGTGTGTGTGTGTGTGTGTGTGGAGACAAAGGGAAAGAGAGAGATAGAGAAACAGAAAGAGACAAAGACACACATGAAGGCACAAAGAGAAAAAGAGAGACAGAGAGAGAGACAGAGACAGAGAGAGAGATACAAAGACATTAAGAGACAGGGCGGGAGATAGAGACAGAGAGACACATAGACACAAAGAGTGAGACACACAGACAAAGAGTGAGACAGAGAGTGAAAGAGAGAGAAAGTGGTGTGTTCTGATGGTGTGAGACGGATTGGTCTCACGTCACTCCTCTGTAACATCAGAGACATGGCCAGACCCCAGCAGTCTCGTCTCCTGATCGAGTCCTCTACACAGGCTGCCGAGAGGGCACACGCTATCGCTCTGTTAATTAGCAAGCTAACGATCACTGTAATAATCATCATGAAGCTAGTTAAGAAGCCTGGGGGATCCAGGACGTGACGCTTCCTGAGGTGAGACGGAAGGAGTCTCCATTCCCAGCGCTGAGTAACACTCAGGGGTGAAGCTAGAAAACCTCTCTATTCACCGCATCGCTAATGTGAGACTGAGAGAAGGGGCGGGGCTACACACAATCATTCAGGATTCATCATATGGGTTATTGTGGGGGAGGGGGGATAAGTTGTAGCAGCGTACTCTGATGAGTTAGCATGAGGTCCGGTTTTAATAACGTCAACAAAACAGAGTGGCGATCCGAGCGTCACAGAGGACAACAGTACTTTTGTTAGCTAGTATCATAACTCTGACAACAGGGGACGTGGCCATGGCACCAACTTTACAGCGCTGTCTATCAAGAACACACAGCGTGTGTGTGTGTGTGTGTGTGTGTGTGTGTGTATGTCCTGAATGAAATTCTGATTGTAAATCATATTCACTTTGTTGTTGTGGTATTTCTCACTTACACACTCGGGGTGGACGTGACACACACTCAGCGTTCAAGTGCTCAGGCTGAAGAATCTTAGATTCATATTCATAAACTCCTCATTTACATCAACATACATATTCAAATTTATATACTTATTTATATATATTCATAAAATACGCGCCGTGTCTTTGAGACCACATACGAGTTTAAAACGTTTGCACTAATGTTACCTAAACTAGCTAGCGCTGAACATTAGCAAGCGTGTTACTCAAAGATAGCCCGCTTCAGCTAATGAATATTTAGCGATTTTAGCTAACATTGACAACTAGTATTGATTAAAGCTTGCTAGCTTAGCTAAAGGTTAGATAACTTTAGTGCTAAAGATTATAAAAAACTCTTCGTGTGAATTCTGTCAGGTTTGTGCTGTTAGCTAGCTAAATGTTAGCTAACTTGGTTTAAGAACGTTATGAATTTTTTTAAAGATTATATAAAAGTTTTGTCCGATTAGCGTGCATTTGCTAGACTTGTAGGTAGAATTGTGATAAAATTGTCGTAGATTATGTTGGTTTAACTCGAGGTAAAGAAAATTAACATTATAACATCCCTACCAGAAATCTCATTATGCTTAAAGACACGCCCACTGTGGTGTGTGAGCTGTTATCATTATTATTATTATTATTATTATTATTATTAAGCAATTATTATGACGGTAATCGTTACTAGCGGCGTCCACCCCGAGTTCTCTTGGCCCCTAGGGGGCGGGCCCAGTGCCACCCGCTCCACCCATAGCTCCATGATTGGTGGGGGGTTTGATAGGCGGGGCCGGGTGCTGGTGCTGGAGGGCGTGGCGCTCCAGCAGGGTGCGGTGTGTGAAGGCGCGGTTACACACACTGCAGGAGAAGTTGCGCTCGACGCGGTGAGTGCGCATGTGCACGTTGAGCGAGCTCTTCTGTGTGAAGCGCTTACTGCACACGCTGCACTGGAATGCTCGCACACCCGTGTGCACCACCATGTGCTTCAGCAGGTAGTCGCGCAGAGAGAAGGAACGCCAGCAGATACTGCACTGATGGGGCTTCTGACCTGCACACACACACACACACACACACACACACACACACACACACACAAATTATTACACACTTTTCCTTAACAGAGTTTTCTCTGTAGCTAATGTTCATGAAACAGGTGTTTTAGTAAAGTATAATGCAGTGGGCGTGGCTTCTACTGTAATTCTGTCTGAAATAATGTAGAACTGTCCAGTGGGCGTGGCCTCTGTGGCTGGCCTAGGAACAAAAAAAACAAAAAAAACAAAAAAAAAGGAGCATAGTTTGCATTTCTGTTCTGTCAGTCTGAGGGAAATGGGTGTGGCCTATGTGCTGTCAGTAACAGGGGAGTGGTGTGGCTACTGTTGTGTCATTCTGAGGAGAGGGAGGTGTGGCCTATGTTCTGTCATTCTGAAAGAGGGTGTGGCCTATGTTCTGTCCTGTACAGGCTACATCCATGGACACTGGTGTGCATGTGTGTTTGCGTGTGCGCGTGTGTACCGGAGTGTATAAACATGTGCTTGCTGTAGTTCTTGCGCGATCGCAGAGATTTGCCACAGTGGCTGCAGTCGAACGACGTTTCCGATCCCTGAGCCGTAAAACTTGGACCTGCGACGCACGCCTGGGCCGGAGGAGGCGGGGCCGGGGTCATCGGAGGTGGGGGCGGGGCCTGCTGGCACGTCTCTGCCATAGTGTCTATTGCCATAGCTCCTCCCACAAAGAAGGATGAGGGCTGTGATTCGCTGACAGGATACTGAAAGAGCATCTGAAGGAGGAGAAACACACAGATGTGTCAGTGTTACGTACCTGAGCTGCAGAGGAGACTGACTCCGCCCCCAACAGGTGGTGTGGGGGAGGTACAAGGACAGGTCAGTTTCTGGGGTTTTTGTTTCAAACTCTGTTGCATGAAGTGCTTGCATGTGTGTGTGTGTGTTAGACCTGATTATTGATGTGAGAGGAAGTAGGCGGGGACAGTGGTTTGTTGCCACGGGAACGGGGATTCGACACCAGAGCCTGAGACGCATCAGTCTGTGGCCAAAAACCTCCAGCGTACACATTCTGCTCTTCATAAAACCCTGCCTGTAACAAACACACACACACACATATTAGGTTCAGTCCTTCTGCGTATTTATGTATGTATGTATGTATGTGTGCAGGTGTGTGTGCATGCGTGTGTGTGTGTGCGTTACCTGGCCGTAGCTTTGTGTGTGTGCCTGTGTGTGTGCCGTGTCCTGTCGCTCATCCAGTTGAAACAGGTCTTCTCCCTCCTGCAGGTTCTCCTCATCCTTCACCACCACCACCTGCTCTG
>JAAGKR010008503.1:0-31023 GCA_011419295.1 Clarias macrocephalus
TATATATATATATATATATATATATATATAGTGTATAGTGAATACTGATCATTGAATGTCTGTATATGTATATGCACACACACACACACACACACACACACACACACACACACACACACACACACACACACACACAAAAACATGCATAAACACCTGTTATTATTCCATACCTTCTCATACACACTCAATCCCGTACAGGCTGCTGTGTTACTGTATGTATTACAGTACTGTAAAAAAGTATGTGCTTTGTGGCTTTGATTGTCTATCAACTTGAAATGTCCTTTTTAAAATTTATGAAAATAATGACACAAGAATAACTGACTAAAAATAAAAAATAAAAACAAATGAGACCAATTTTAAGTGATTTGTATAACCTGGGTGGTGGGAATGGGTGAAGAACGATGTTTACATTAAACTAATGTTTATTTTTGTGCACAAACAAACTTGCTTGGTTGTTTATGTAATCTGGGAGGCAAATTCACCGGTTCAACAGCTTTTAAAAGAGTTTTACACATTATTGGTGACCTTTTACACAAAATCTAAACTAATATTGTTTCACTTTATCTCCAGTTCACCACACACTTGTCCTGCGCAGTCGTACTCAGTAGTTCTTTATTGTAATAAAATTATTGGGCTAAAAGAGATTTTAACACTGCTCACAAATTGTTTATACAAATGTTTATATGTTCAGTGTTGTACAGAATCACATAACAGTAAGTCTCTTACTCACCAGTAACATTTACCCAGAGTGCATCACTGTAGTGTGTGTAGTAGACTGGGTTTCCTCTTCCAGCTCTGCACCTGTACTGACCTCCATCAGAGACACTAACTGAGCTAATGCTGAAGTGGGAGTAGTAGGAAGAAGACTCATTGTAATTTGCTGTGGTCTCGATCTCAGGCACTGTCTCAGACACAAGCTTAGTCCCAGACAGAGCCTTAGTCGCAGGCTTAGTCCCAGACAGAGGCATAGTCCCAGTCCCAGACCTAGTCCCAGACCTAGCCCCAGCCTTAGTCCCAGGCACAGTCCCAGGCACAGTCCCAGGCACAGTCCCGGTCCTGGTCCCAGTGCTCCATCTGTCTTTCTTCCAGTAAAACTTCCATCCATCAGACTGCAGCTTTAGTGTACAGGTCAGAGTCACTGAGTTTCCTGTCAGTACGTCTCCTTTAAAACTTGATGTGAGTTCAGGTTTAGGTTTTGCTGTTAGAAATGAAATGCAATTATGAAATGTGAAGTAGTCTTTACTGCACTAATAACTTCTACAGTAAACCAGTAATAGTCTCTCTGTGATGATGCAAAAAAAAAAAAAAAGAATTATTTTGTTTGAGAATTTACATTTAGACACATGATGAAAATAAAAATATACTGTATATAAAGTTTTACTGTGATTAATGTGAGAGTCAGAGAATAAAAGATGTGAGATGAAGCAGGTCCTTAATCTGTCTCTACTTTACATCAGTTCATGTTCATGGGTGTACAGAGTAACAAGAATTTTGGAAAATGAAAAAACTAGACATCTGGAAGACATTTTGGGGAAACTCCAGAAATGTTAATGTTTTTGTTTTTAACACTGTGTTTGGCATAAACATCTATAAAAATGTGGAGTTTTGATACCTCACATCAATGTAACAAATTAATGTCCATCATCAACGTTATATAAACACAGTGCACAAGTAGTGTAAATCTCTGCACACTCAGTAGGAGATGTATAAAACATTCTGTACAAAACATTCTGTATTCACAGTCTACATTAATCACCTGCTTATTTACACATTTAATAAAAACACAATTTAATGCAAATATAATACAGTAATGCCTCATTTAACCATGACTGTGTGATGTTGTGATAATTTTTAAGGATTGTGGTGATTCCTGTATTGACCAGTAATTAATTAAATTAGCCACTTTACGAAAGAAAATTTAAAGTAAACAGACAGAAGAAAAGCTTAATGATGAAAAACAAAACATGCAACAAACATCAAAAGCTGAAATAACTGATGTTTTTTACACATTAAAACTACTAATAAAACTAGCAACATATGTAATACCAAAAAGTAATAAACTCACACACTTACCTGATACAGAGAGAGTAACAGCATCACTGATCTGTGAGAGCTGAGAGTCTCTTCTCCTCCCTCTGCAGGTGTATTTACCCCCGTCAGAGTCTCTAACTGAGTCAATGATGAACTCCTGTGTTGTGTTCTGTAGCTGTGCATTACTGTTATTCCAATTGTATGTCCACGCAGTGTCTTCTCCTGTCCCGTTACACCTGAAAGTGACTCTCTCTCTTCTGAACACCTGTATATCGGGCTTTATAATCACTACAGGTTTAATCTCTGTAAGGAAAACAAAAACAAAATTGTATGTATTTGCTGCAAGATTTAGACTATTCTGCAGAATTATGTTCACATATCTATAACTTTCTATATTATTATATTATATATTAATAATATTATTTCTATATTTTTATATTAATTATAATTAATATTATAAATACTACAGGACCATCTATAATCAATTACTAATTTATTTATTTTTTCTACACTTAAATGCTAAAAGGATCGCTCACACAAGATACAAAATCAACCCCTACAGTGTCATGTGTCTCTTCATCCGCTAAAAAGGGGTGACACCAGGGATATTCTTTTGTTGATGCGATAACATTCCAATAGATGCCGTTGTTTAACTTTTTGATAAGGACGCTCTGAAATTTTAGTTTTCCTTTTATGTGCTGGTGCACAAACATGCGTCCCTACTTCTTGACAGCATCGATGCCATTCTGTGTTAAAGAGGTGAGATATTCAGCAGCATGATTTGCAAGCCAACCTACTGTACATACTGTACACACCTCTGAATATAGAATTTCAACAATGCCAGGGCTTACACACCAGCAGCAAGTAGGTTTGTGCACATTCCAGCCTGAGAATCAGAGATCACACACTTACACTGCCAGTTACTGACACCTTGACTAATAAAGACATAATGATATAGATCAGACACCCAAGCATGTTTGCGAACCCTTTTAAAAAATCTGTCCATCTGCCATCCGCGATCCATTAACTAATAGCAGTTCACTCTAGTACTAGCAGATTAAACAGGTACAGAGGGGTGTACTGAGAGGCAGTAAAAAGAGGCTGTACCAGCTGCTGCAATAAGAATGAGAAGTGTGTACTGACCGTCACAAACACTCTGCACAGAAATACAGTGTCGGACAGTGAACGGGCTGCTCTATTAAAAAAGAAAAACACACAGGAGGATTAACCCTCAAAACTCAAACAGCACTGAGCTGTTAAAAATAATAATAATAATAATAATAATAATAATAATAATAATAATTGCTCATATTTCACCGCATGTGTGTGGGCTTCTATGAATTTGAGGTTTCTGATACATTTTGTAGAACCAAAGCTATCATTACTGTTAAAACATGTAAATTGCACTGTTCCTGGAATATGGGAATGACTTGACAAAAACGTAGAAGTAAAAATGCTCATATTATTATTCTTATTAGTCACAGAAACAATCAAAATCAACCATAAAACACATGAACTTATAAATCTGGCTATTTCATTGCCTATGTGACCCTTTTTATTAACATTTTTAAATTAAGTCATGCTTGTATTGTTGGATAAAATTACATTAAATTCAGTTCATTATATTGCCTAGGTTGTGCTGAAAAAAAAAAACTGTGTAGGACAACTTTCTCACACGCACACTAACGGAATCACTGCTCTGTCGGCAAACTTCTTTAACAGGGAACCTCTCTAATTATTCTCTAAAGATTTCGCAGACAAAGACATACGTACTGTTCGTATGTCAAGACGTCGCTCATTTATTCAGTTAAAACTTATTTTAAAAATTTTATCATCTTGCAAAACACTCGAAAACCAAGTTACTCACAATCCAAGGTTCCACTGTGTATACAGTATATACACCCACTCACAAAAGTAAGTACACCCCTGTATTCCAGCAAACATTTTAGTCTTCTCAAAGGACAATACTACAGAAATAAAACTTGGATATATTTTAGAGTAGTCAATGTGCAGCTTATATAACAGTATAGATTTACTGTTCTCTGAAAATAACTGTTATTGGAAAATACCATTATTATCAAAATAGTCAGCAACAAAAGAGAGTACACCCTAAATGATAACAACTGTACATCTTTAACCATGCAACATGTCGCATGTCCTATTCATCATGTTCATGTGTTTGTCAATGGACAAGTATGTCTCCAGACCTGAACCCTATTGAGCACCTGTGGAATGTCCTCAAGTGGAAGGTGGCGAAGCGCCGTGTGTCTAACTTCCAGCAACTCTGTGATATCATTATGGAGGAGTGGAAAAGAATCTCAGCAACAACATGTGCAGCTCTGGTGAAGTCCGTGACGAGGAGGATTAGGGCCGTGCAAGATAACGATGGTGCTCACACACAATATTGTCACTTTGGACACAGTTTTGACATGTTCACTAAGGGTGCACTAATTTTTGTTAAGATGATAAAGTTATTGTGAGAGGACAGTAAATCTGTACTGATATACAAGCTGCACATTAACTACTCTAAAATATACCCAAGTTTCATTTCTATAGTATTGTCCCTTGAGAACATATAAGAAAGTAATTTGCTGAACTGTGAGGGATGTACTAACTTTTGTGAGATACTGTATGTAAGATGGTGCGCTATTCTAAAGTGACTGAAACCCTCCAGCAGCAGGTTGTCCAGATGAAGGCCAAAGGGATGACCCTTTAAGCCATAACAAGTTAATCCATCCAAATGTGAGATTTCTAGAATATTGCATCTTTACAACATCACAAACTCATTCATGTCCCTCAAGAAGGCTGATCGTTCATGAAAGACAAACTCAAGAGAGGACAGGATAATGTGGAGAATCTCAATGGGCAATCGATTCAACACTGCAGCTGAACAGAGTTAGGATCTGTCTCTTCATACAGTGTCTCGACAGTTAAGAGAATTTGGAATAAAAGCCCACTCTGCAGTTACCAAACCTCTTATTAGCAGAAATAATCAAAAGGTCAGACTAACCTTTGCTGAGGAGTCTGTCCGTGTGGTCAGAGGGGAATTAGTCCAAAGTTCACTTTAGTGATAATAGCAAGTTGAATTTATTTGGGTCCGATGGGAAACAAGAAGAGTGGACCAAAGTGTGAGAGACTAGTGATGTCCTGTGAGCACAGATGTGCTGAAGTCACTCAGATAAACGGCCTGTACACTTCCTACTAATTGGTGAGTGTTGTAACCTTCATAAATTGCAGTTGCGATTTTTTTCCTTGCTACAGTGATTGCTGTTCTCCAATTTCGATCATTGTGTTTTCTACAAAATAAAAGTTTCTTGTTGAAGTGTATTGGTTATTTTGTAAAAGGTGCTTCTATTAACATGGTACAACCACAAAAACAATTCCTTCAAATGTTGAGCAATGAAGATTACATAATTTCTGAAAAAATCAGGTGCTCGTAAAATTCTTCTCTAATTTTGTTCTTCACTGTAGGATGGGTTATATATTTGAAGGATTGTAAAGAAACAGCAATGCTTTACCTCCTCTAACACCTCTAAAGTCACAAAGCTCTACAGAGAGAATGTGGGCGCGTGTGGCTTCTAATATGTGCGATTTCCAACTAATTAGCACTCGCTGTAAATACTTGTGAGACTGGTGCAAGCGCCATAAAAATCTGTTTCTGTTCCGCCACTCTGAAACTTCTGCACTTATCACAGAATCATTTATATCTGAGAGTGAGCAGCCAATCACCAATCACAGCCAATCAAACAGAAAACCAGCCAACCCCCCACAGGGTCTGAGGCCTTTCTGAAGAACTGTAGTGAGTCAGGGCTCTTCGTAAAGTTGTGTAAATTTTAAATCTTTACCAATGAAGTAGCTAATGCATTTTAATTGTTTACATAGAGCACAAACTGGGTTTTAATAATGTAGATTACGTAGAATCTGTTTTGTGGATTGCAGTAATAAAAAAATAAAAAACAAACATCTAGTAAAGAAAATACGGCAGTGGCAATTCCAAAAAAACAAAACAAAAAAAAACATAAAAAATTCCTTAGCATAACATCACTGACAAAACTAAAACAGTAATTTACACCCCTAAGATCTTATATATATAGTTTACTTACTTTCCAACCTCGGTCTAAAGTGCGACAAGTACAAACATCACATTTGATGCATTTTAAAACTAATACACATCTGAGTGCACTGACCTGATACATTAACTCACACTATGATAACAGTTTCACCTCGAAAACATGAATCTGCACAAATTACTGCAAACAAACATCAACACCAGTAAGAACATGGTTACAGGAAATCTTCAATCCTACCCTAACTTTGTGATTTACTTTATGAATGACTGATTCTGGATTTTTAACCTGTAAAGCACTTCACGTGAAGTCTGTCACCATTTCCACTCTCATGTGCACCGCGCCACACGCACATGTGATGACGTCACCAAACATCTCTTAAGGAGCCCCTGTATCCATTCTCACCAGACAGGTACATTATAGGGTGCAGGAATTAATGCCCCTTTAACTACCACCCGCTTACTTAAATATAAGACTATAGTTTCTTTCACATGAAGACATCACCAAATTATATTGTGTGAGGGAATAACCTCTAGAGGGCGCCTTGTGTACAGAGACTTTCTGTATTTCTTGCTCACGGTTGGACTTCATTTCCCATGATGCACTTCTCAATGGTTTTTACCTGCACCTTAGTTCACTGCACTGATTCGTATGTTAATCTCTCCTGTTTCATCAGTCAGTGTCTCACATCTGTTCTTGTACTGGTGTCCTCTTGTTACTGTCTTTAACTTGTTTCTGTTGTAGTCGGTTTGGGGTTCAGTTTATTTGTCTTTGTACTTTATGGTTCTTAAAGTTAAGACATCTGCAAATATGTCTTGCCTGCATTCCTCCAACTCTGACACCATGTTATGCCTTGACTAAGATTTAACTCTAGCCTGACATTTACTCCTCTACTGATGAACACACAGAAGGTTTAGATGGAGTGTTTATCAGAGGAAATATCTCTCACACTCAGATAATCAGAGAATTTCCAAATTACCAAGTCATTCATTCATAAACACTGAAATGCTTTGAAACTTCCTTGTTATAAACAAACACGTCATGACACTGAAATAAGTGTGAAGATGAAGAAAATAAATTCTAGGTAATTTGCATCTGTACTTATTATTTGCACTCAGATGATCACACTGCACTCACTGTTAGAGTAGTGTGTATTATTCAATGTCTTCTCCATACACACACCTGTCTCAGAAGCTGCGCTGCTAAAATCTGGGCTCATTTCTGTAAGTCTGAAGTATTTACCCGCATCTTCCTCTAACGAGTTTCTTTATCTTTAATGTGGCGTTTTCTGCACTCCTTTTTCTATTTGCTGTCCATGATGATTATTATATATTTACACATTGCTCTTGTCTCTTTCCCTTGTCATGTAAGTTTCCTCGAATCAGTCAGCCAATCAGGGATCTTGCCCACACTATGTGGACGCATATGCACGTGTTAGTGTATGTGAGTATGTGGCTTAGAGTGCAGCTCTCGCGCTCTCTCTCTCTCTCTCTCTCTCTCTCTCTCTCTCTAGCTGCATTCCATTCTGAAGTGTATTTCACAGGGTTCTCCCATTCTGCACTCCATGAGCAGGGAATGTCTGGTAAGAGAACTTGCCTCAACAAAGTTCCACCTTTCGGAAAACCCTGCAACGTCACCAGCACAGTAAATAAAGTAAATAGTAAATAAAGTATTTGATTAATTAACAAGATGTACGAAGATTTATTTTTGACATATTACTAGCCCTTAATACTAAGAAAAACGTTATTATTTTGTCCAATTAATATGATGTCAACCTCGATAATAATGATAATATATATATAAATCCTTTTTCGAGTTTAATTTTATTTTTTTTACACTCCATTTACTCAGTTCCCTTTGAACTGAGCAGTTTCACTCCCTGCAGTTTGGGATCCTATGTAAACATGGCTGAATATTCTGTTCAGTACACTTTACAGGGCACTTCAGGATGATTGGTAAATTTCCTTCTCTCTAGGTTCATTCTGATGGGCCTGAAATACCATGAGAAGTATTTACAGTTTTCTACAGTTCAGAACTAACAGACTCTTTACTTCACTAATCAGCTCTACAGAGTGAAAACATGTTTGCTGTCTCTGTGATGATCCTGGTCTCAGTTGTGGACTGCTGTCGCAGCCATAAGAATACAACAGCCATGTCTGGTTCCTCATGTTACTGTATGTTCTGGAAATGCTGCTCCCGACTGTGATTGCCTACTATGCCTTAAATGCCGGCCTGTGTGTGGTTTGCCACAACTACCATTAACCTGTGACCAGCTTTCCAGCTTGTGGCCATGCCTACCTTGCCAACCTGTCACAGCTTTAACCCCAGCAGTGTGGTAGTTTCTGTGCTCTGACTGAAATCAGAGTGTGTAAACTGTGCAAACAGTTCTGACCAGAAATGACATTTAACATATGAAATTGTTTTTCCTGAGTTTATATTTCTAATATTTATTTTATCTTATTGATGTTATGTCAATATACCTGTGGATTTTACTTGCTTTATTTAATGTGACTCAGATTGTTCAAGATTGTTCCATCATCCTTATTTATTCTTATTTCAGTTGACTACCTCTCTATCTTTCTGTGCCTTGATAAAAAAAAAAATACAATAAATAAATAAATAAATAAATAAATAAATAAATAAATAAATAATAATAATAATAATAATAATAATAATAATAATAATAATAATAAACAGGTGTAATAAATCTTAGTTTCTTTGCCTTGCTCTTGAGCTTGGACTTTGTCTGTGTCTTTGAGCTCTATTATTGGAGTGACTTGCTCTCAGGTGCTACCTAATGTCCGTACATCAGGTGTCGGTTTCCGGGGGCTTAAGTAGGCATGCGGCCAGTTTTACCTGATTGCTATCATTGGCCGGGTCGCTTAGCAAGTGCATTAACCACTGATCTGCCTGTCTGGAAAAGTAGTTGTCCCTGGATTAGCCTGCCACGCGGGCTGCCATATTACAGTATCAGTTCACAAATGACCTGCTCACTCTATGGTCACAGTTAAAGTAATTTTATTTTACGGTGCTGTGAAAAAGTATATACCCATTTTTTTTTCCTCCACAGCAACGTGAAACACTTATTGCCAGTTATTGCAAACTCTTGATTACAGTTGTTGCTTCTACCAATGGAGGCACAACCAGGTATTAGGTTTAGGGTGCAATTCCATTCACACATACTGTAGGCCCAGGTAGGCTTGGACAGATTTTTTCCCTTCATGAATGAATCATTACTTAAAAACTGCATTTGCTCAGATTATCTTAGTGTAATATTCAAATTTACTTGATGATCTCAATCATTGAAATGTAACAAATATCCAAAAAATTAATAAAATGTAAAAAAAAAAAAAAATCAGGAAGGTGATAATACTGTTTCATGGCACCGTAATTCAATTAATTTGTAAAAATAATAAAGTAAGTAATTTATATATGTGGGTTTGATGGTCTATAAATTAAAAAAATTCCTTGTAAAAAATATTCAAAATAATAGCACAATAATATTGACAAATATAATATCTCAGACTAATGTTTCGTTTTTGTAGATTAACAAACTGGCATTGTCTGTTCATTTAATTCAGGGACTACACACAGATTCAGCAGCTTTTGAAAAGACTACTACTACTTCTCTACTTAAGCTAAACTAGTGTTGTTCCACTTGATGTCCAGCTCACCTCACACCAGCCCTGCTCAGCCGTGCTCACACCGTGTCTCTTTAACTTTAATACAATGATTTAACTGAAAGAGATTTAAACCTCCTCACATGTTGTTTATATGTTCAGTGTTGTCCAGAATCACGTAATAGAAAGTCTCTTACTCACCAGTAACATTTACCCAGAGTGCATCACTGTAGTGTGTGTAGTAGACTGGGTCTCCTCTTCCAGCTCTGCACCTGTACTGACCTCCATCAGAGACACTAACGGGTGTGATGTTATAGGAGGAGGACGAGTTGTCAGAGTTTGCTGCAGTTTCAGTCTCAGTGGCGTTTGTCGATGTGCTCCAGTAAAACTTCCATCCATTAGACTGCAGCTTCAGTGTACAGGTCAGAGTCACTGAGTTTCCTGTCAGTACGTCTCCTGTAAGACTTGATGTGAGATTAGGTTGAGGTTTTTCTGTAAGAAGTGAAATACAATTATAAAATGTGAAGTAGTATTTACTGCACTAATAACTTCTACAGTAAAACAGTAATATTCTCTCTGTGATGATTAAAAACAACTCATGAATGATTTTGTTGGAGAATTTACATTTAGACACATGATATAAATGAAGAAGGATATCAAATATAAAGTTTCACTGTGATTAAGGTGAGAGTCAGAGAATAAAAGCTGTGATGAAGCAGGTCTTTAATCTCTCTCTACTCTACATCAGTTCATGTTCATGGGTATACAGAGTTACGAGAAAATAAAAAACTACACAAACTTTCTGTTTTGTAAATGTTGTGTTTTGTATAAAACAATAAACAAACAAGTGTTTATAGTGTTGATATCTCACAACATTAAAGTTCCATAAACACAGTACACGAGGAGAAATCTCTGCACACTCAGTCGGAGATGTATAAAACATTCTATATTCACAGTCTACATGAATGACCTGCTTATTTACACATTTAATTAAAACAGCAATTAATGCAAATATAGTACAGTAAAGCCTCATTGACTGTGAGATGTCGTGATGATTTTAATGATTGTTGTGATTCCTGTAATGACCAGTAATTAAGAGAAAGCACATATTAATGCAAAATAATATATACAACTGTGGATCGTGCAATAATGGAATGTATGCTTTGTGCGTGTGTGTGTGACTATTCTATTCAATTCTATTCTATATGTACGATTTGTATGTCAAGACCTCATTCATTTATTAAGTAAAGTTTTGCTCAAGTTATTCCTTCTATGTGTGTGTGTGTATGTATGTGTATGTAAGTCGTTATAATGAGACTCAGTTATGGTGTGGCTTAATTGATGAAAAAAAAAAATGCAACGAACATGAAAAGCTGAAATTACCGGTAGATTTTATATATTAAAAACAAACATACATAATACCAAAAAGTAATAAATTCACACACACACCTGATACAGAGAGTGTAACAGCATCACTGATCTGTGAGAGCTGAGAGTCTTTTCTGTTCCCTCTGCAGGTGTATTTACCCCCGTCAGAGACTGTAACTGAGCTAAAGATCAACTTCTGTGTTGCGTTTTGTAGCTGTGTGTTATTCTTATTCCAGCTGTATGTCCACTCAGTATTTCCTCCTGTCATGTTACACCTGAAAGTGACTCTCTCTCCACTGAACACCTGTGTATAATTCTCTATAATCACCACAGGTTTGGGACTCTCTATAAGGAAAACAAAAACAATAGAAAATTGTATGTATTTATTTAAATGCTCAACGGATCGCTCACACCAGATATAAAATCATCCCCTACACTGTCACGTTCCATCCATTTATCTTCTAAAAGAAGGGATAACACCAGGGATATTCTTTTGCTGATGCTATAGCATTCCAATAGATGGCGTTGCTTATCTTACGATAGGTGCTCTCTGAAATTTAACTATTGATTAACTAGCCCTAGCAGAATAAACAGGTACAGGAGCGGTAACACAAGATCGCTGTACTTAGAGGCAGTAAAAAGAGACTGTACTAGCTGCTGTAAACAGAATGAGAGGTGTGTACTGATTGTCACAAACACTCTGCAGAGAAACACATTGTCACAAAGTGAACAAGCTGCGCTATAAAAAAATAAATTAAAAAAAAACATTTTTACACAATCACATCATGTAGAACTAAAGTTATCATTACTTTTAAAACATGTAAATTGTACTGATCCTGAAATATGGGCATGACATCGCAAAAAATAAAAAAGCACAAAATGCTCATATTATTATTCTTGTTGGTCACAGAAACAACCAAAAGCAACCATAAAAATCATGTGAACTTATAAATCTGGCTATTTCTTTGTCTATGTGACCCTGCTTTTAACATTTTAAATTAAGTCATGTTTGTATTGTTGGATAAAATCTAATAAAATTTAGTTCCTTATACACACCCTGAGAAAACTCTTGTCGCATATCCAAGTTGTAGGAACAACAAATAATAACTTAACTTCTAATTGATCACTTGGATTCAGACGTGGCTTATATGAAAGGCAAAGGCCTCTAAATTACAGTTATTTTACCAAAATAAAATCCTATCATGGCATGATTTTAAATCATTTAATTAGAACAAAAAGGTCAGACTTTGCTTAGACTAAAGTCTTGTAACTTAACAGAAATAATGTACAGTACAGAACATACTGTAACGTCATGGTGCAGTGCAAAAAGAATTAATATTGTGTAAGACTAACATGAGCTTGGAGGACTCCATCCACACGTCTTTGCAATGACTCAAATAACTTATAAAGTCATCTAAATCGCAAAGAAAGCATTCTTGCAGGACTCCCAGAGTTCATCAAGATTCTTTGGTTTCATCTTCAACGCCTCAATAATGTTCATGTCTGGTGACTGGGCTGGCCAATCCTAGAACACCTTGACCTACTTTGCTTTCAGGAACTTTGATGTGGAAGATAAAGTATGAGAAGGAGCGCCATCCTGCTGAAGAATTTTCCCTCTTCTGTAGTTTGGAATGTAATGGACAGCAAGAATGTCTTGATACATATGTCTAGTCTTGATACATATGTCTTGTCTGTTGATGTTTCCATTCACTCTGCAGATCTCTCGCATGCCCCCATGCTGAATGTAACCCCAAACTGTGTGAATCTTGGGTCCATGTGGGTTCCAATAAGTCTTCTGCAGCATTTGCGACGATTGGGATGCACTTCAATAGATGATTCATTGGAAAAATCAACCTTCGCCACTTTTCCACAGTCCATCCTTCCTGTAAGCTGTGGGCCTTGGCAAATGCAACATGATTGTTTAGTTGTCTTCTGTTTAATGCTGGTTTCTGAGCACTAATTTGGCCATTGAGACCACTGAGTGAGAGAATTCAACAAACTGTTCTTGTAGATACAGGGGTTTCTGGTGACCAATTGTTACAGTATGTAGCTCTGGTTCAGGCTTGCCCTGGACCGTCAAACCAACAAACAGTCCTCTCGAACAGTTGTCTTATGGGCTCTGCCTGTCATGAACTTCACCAGTTTTTTCAAATCTTTTTCATTTACTCTCTACTTGAAGTTTAGATACATTAAATATGTCTGCCACCTCAGCAGGAGACTTGGTCTTCAGGCTCTTCATGATCAGTTCTTTGGTCTGTGGCTGAACCTTTGGCATGCTGTGAGGTCAGGATGCATTTCAAGTGAAGGTTGGGTGTGCTGGGGTTCTTCTTCTACACACCTGGGTATGTGTTAATGAATTTTGTCACAGGTGATGCTCTAATCTGTGATCTATTGAATTCTTTAAAGATGTGACAAGACTTTTGTCTAAGCAAAGTTTGACCTTTCTGTCATAATGAAATAATTAAAAATCACGGCATGATTAGATTTTATTTTGGTAAAATAAAGCATAATCTAGAAGCCTTTGCCTTTCATATAAGCCACTTCTGATTCCAAATGATCATCTAGAAATCAAGTGATTAATTGTTGTGTGTATTGTCTACGTTGTGCTAAAACAAATGAATAATAATAATAATAATAATAATAATAATAATAATAATAATAATAATAATAATAATAGCACATAAATAAAAGCATAATAATATTGACAAATATAACATGAGAAACTAATGTTTCATTTTTGTGCATGAACAAACTGGTCACTACACACAGGTTCAGCAACTTTTTAAAAACATTTACAGCTTTTGGTGACATTTTGTACTTAAGCTAAACTAGTGTTGTTACACTTGATGTCCAGCTCACTTCACACCAGCCCTGTTCAGTCGTGCTTATACGGTCTCTCTTTAACTTTAATAAAATGATTTAACTAAAAGAGTTTTAAACCTGCTCACATGTTGTTTATATGTTCAGTGTTGTACAGAATCACTTAACAGAAAGTCTCTTACTCACCAGTAACATTTACCCAGAGTGCATCACTGTAGTGTGTGTAGTAGACTGGGTCTCCTCTTCCAGCTCTGCACCTGTACTGACCTCCATCAGAGTCTCTAACGGGTGTGATGTTATAGGAGGAGGACGAGTTGTCAGAGTTTGCTGCAGTTTCAGTCTCAGTGCTGTTTGTTTCTTTCTTCCAGTAAAACTTCCATCCATTAGACTGCAGCTTCAGTGTACAGGTCAGAGTCACTGAGTTTCCTGTCAGTACGTCTCCTGTAAGACTTGATGTGAGATTAGGTTGAGGTTTTTCTGTAAGAAGTGAAATACAATTATAAAATGTGAAGTAGTCTTTACTGCACTAATAACTTCTACAATAAAACAGTAATATTCTCTCTGTGATGATTAAAAACAACTCATGAATGATTTTGTTTGAGAATTTACATTTAGACACATGGTAAATATGAAATGAATATTAAATGTAAAGCTTCACTGTGATTAAGGTGAGAGTCAGAGAATAAAAGCTGTGTGATGAAGCAGGTCTTTAGTCTCTTTACTCTACATCAGTTCATGTTTACGGGTGTGTAAAGTAACAAGTATTTTGGAAAATGAAAAACTACACATATAGAAGACATTTTGGGAAACTCAAGAATGCCCTTTTTTTTTACACCTTTTTTTCTGTAAAGTATTTATAGTGTTGCCACCTCACAACACACCTGTTTATTTACAAATTTAATAAAAACAAAATTTAATACAGCAATGCCTCATTTAACCATAACTGTGAGTGTCGTGATGCTTTTAAGGATTCTTGTGATTACTGTATCATCCAGCAATTAATATAATTAGCTGCTTTAAGGAAGCAGTGAAACAAACATGAAAAGCCAAAATTACTGGTATATTTTATATTTTAAAACTAACAATAAAAACAACCAACATATGTAATACCAAAAAGTAATAAAATCACACACACACCTGATACAGAGAGTGTAACAGCATCACTGGTCTTTGAGGGCTGAGAGTTTCTTCTGTTCACGCGGCAGGTGTATTTACCCCCGTCAGAGACTCCAACTGAGCTAAAGATCAACTCCTGTGTTGTGTTTTGTAGCTGTGTGTTATTCTTATTCCAGTTATATGTCCTCTCAGTGTCTTTGTCTGTCCTGTTACACCTGAAAGTGACTCTCTCTCCACTGAACACCTGTGTATAATTCTTTATAATCACCACAGGTTTAGGACTCTCTGTAAGAAAACAAAAAACAAAACAAGATTGTATGTATTTTCTGCAAGATTTAGGCCATGTCCTCACGTAGCCGGGTATATTTAAAAACAGAAATTTTAATGATTCGCCCGCACAACCTACGTTTTAAAAATATCTTTCTCCACATGCAAATACAAAATACCCTGTTAGTCGCTGTCAAGAGCATCTCTAGTCAACAGGAGGCCAATCAGAAGCCTAGACAAAAGCCGGTTGCTCTTTGTAGAAGTCCGACCGAGTCTCGTCCAAAGCCGCCGTCTGTGTCTTCAGAGTTTTGTATGTAGCAGCAGTGAGTTTCATAATACATTCGTAGGACATTCAACTGTAAATCTTCGTTTCCCCTGCCCACACAACACCACTGCAAACTAGGTTTTGGAAAATCTTCACTTTGGACAGAGTTTTCCAAAATCTCTGTTTTCAACAACCAAAACTGCGTTTGCATGTGGATAAAAGACCACAACCGCTAATAATTTTTTTAAGAATACCCGGTTACGTGTGGACATGATCTAAGACTATTATGCAGAATTATGGTTGCATATCTTTAACTTTCTACTTAAAAAAAACAAACAAAAAAACTGTCATTGTGTATAAATACCAGGACCATGTTAAATCAATTACTAATTTACTTTGTTTTCTACATTTAACCACTAAAAAAAAATGCTCAAACAAGATATAAAATCATCCCCTACACTGCCATGCTCCATCTCCTCATCTACTAAAACAGGGGTGACAGCAGGGATATTTTTTGCTCACACTATAACATACCAATAGATGGGGTTGTTTGACTTTTCAGTGAGGGCACTGAAATATATATTTTTTCCTTTTATGTGCTGTTGCACAAACATTCATACTATAAATAAGCAAGCAACATGTGCATGTCATTCTGTGTTAAAGATGCACAATATTCAGCAGCACGATTTGCAAGCCAACCTGCACACACACAGCTTTGAATATAGAATTTCACACAATTATGTCTGGGCTTACACACCAGCAGCAAGCAGGTTTGTGCACATTTCAGCCTTATAATCAGAGCTCATAGAACACTTTCTCTGCCAGTTACTGACACCTTGACTAATGAAGACCTAATGATAGAGATCAGGTGTCATTTAAGATTTCTATGGCTACAGGACCACAGACAGTAAGAGACCTGTGCTAAATGAAAATAATGTACAGAAATCATGTCACTCACACTGACCTGCTGCAACCTGCCTCTAAGAAAATTCACTCTCACTCTCATTCTTTACACCACTTATCCTGTACAGGGTCACAGTGGCCAGGAGTCCTTCCCTGGATTCAGGGCACAAGGCAGGGAAAGGGTCCAAAACCCCTGGAAAGGCTTCAGGCTTCCTGTAACGATGTACAAAAAAGCTAACTGCACATCTTTTATCTCAATCTATAGTACCTCTATAGGTACTATAGTACTATCTATATTACTTGTTTTTATGGGTATATACTGCACGATGGCTGCACAATACACTGTTTGTCGGCATCACGATGTGCGCATGTGCAATAGTCACATTGAGGAGGTGCAGGCAGTGTTTCCCCACACAGTGTATACAGTACTGTACTTAGGCAACCACCCAAGTGAATTGACGGCCACCCAAATACCATATGTTTGTAGGCTTCACATCATACTATGCAATACAACAAAAATAGGAGAATCGGTCTGGGTTACTGCAGACCCACTCACAAAGACAACTGGTTTGAGGGGCTTCTTTTGAGAAGCAGGTGTGAGCTCATCCTTCCGCTGATAAACAAGTCTCTGTTCATAAAAAAATTTCAGCAACTTCAAGGACATTTGGCAGTTTGAACTTGGCAAGGAGCAACACAATCATCAGTTGGTGGAAGGGTTAGATTACAATAATAAATTTCCAGAACAAGACAAGAAATTATTGGCACCGACCTTGTCGAAGAAGAAAGCCATAACCAGTGGCGGAGTTTGGTCAAGGGAAGTAAGAAAGAGGGGAAAAACCTATGGAATAGACTGTTGTGTCCCCTTCTCAGCCAACAGTAGATAAGATGTGTACATTGAATTGCTTTTTGCTTTTCTCCTGCTCTTGAGCTGGCATTGGGTTGGATCAGCTTTGTTGCTCCAGGTTGCTTTATCCAAATCAACCGACTGCTGAGTCTTGTTTTTTGATACTATTATAATTTGAATTACAGCTTATGCATAAGCAGTAAAGTGTGACAGGCATCAACAGTAGACAGTAAAAATCTCCGACATAAGAAAAGAAGGGGAAAAAAGCAGGATTTCAAGGCTCATTTGCTTACATCAATGGTAAAAGACTGTCGCTAAATGATGTGTGAACTATTTCCCACAAAGAATTTATTAAAATTACTCCTACTTTAATTATTTAATAATAATTTTCATTTATTTAATAATAATTTTCATTTATTTAATAATAATTTCCATTTATTTAATAATAATTTTCATTTATTTAATAATAATTTTAATCTTAGTTTGCAATTTATGCTTGCGGTGGAACAATTTTGTTTAGTAGATTGCTGTTAGTTGTGTTGTGCAGATCTTCTCATGCTAAAGAAGAACTAAGAACTAAGAACATGCTAAAGGTTGTTTTATAGTTGATGAGTATTTAATACCAATTTTTTGATAATCGGGATAATGATAACACCACTCTCCTAGCTTTATCAATCATAATGATGGTTATTAATATGAATAGTAATAATAAAAAGAAAATAATAATAATAATAATAATAATAATAATAATAATAATAATAATAATAATACTATAACTATAATAATGCTTGTGATTAGAGTCTCTTAAATAAAAAAAAAAACTTGAAGCCTTATGCACTAATTTTTAGTTTGCACTAATATAGTGTATTTAATAGTGAGTTTTTTAATCTAGCTAGTTCATTGTTTTTTTTTTTTACCAACTTTTTTTTTTTACCTTGATCTTTGTACCTAATTTCAAAATTTTTAATGTTTGACTCATCTTGATAAACCTCATTTTCAGTTGTGAATGTCTTTACTTCCTGACAGGCAAAAAGAAAATAACACCCTTAGAAGACCCTATGCCTCTAGATCAGGGCTTCTCAAAGCACAGCAAGTCAATCTGGACCCAGCCCACCTCAAATTAGGAATGCATACAATAATAGAATATAGTATTGTTTACGTATATATTTTGTACGTTGAAATAAAAACATGAAGATCTTTACAGCTGTCCCTGCCCCAGATTAAGGCTAAATATAATTGTTCCCCTGTTTGAAGCATCATTGCAACATGGCAGCCGGTGATCATATAGTGTTTAACTATATGTTAGCTAATGGCTAATAGTCAGACATTCTGTCCTGTGCACATGGAAAGTAAACATTACGTCCCCTGTGCAGTGAAGATGTCACGTTTCAAATATGCAAAGAAAAGTTTAGTTCATATATGTTGCTTTAAAGTAAGAGTCGCTATGGTTTAATGCATCTGATTGCAGTCAAATAGTGGCATTTTTTTCCACTATAGGCTTGAATGCACACTAAGTGTGAAAAAGTGCTATTAAAATACCTGTGCAAAAAAATCATGTACTGCTTTAAAAGAAAAGAAATACAGTAACTGTATATAAATGCTAAAGAGAAAGCAGATTAAGAAGCATACATGTGGCTGTATGTCTGTATATGTGTTTTTATAATAAAAACTTTTGGTCTAAGGTATCACTAAATCTTTTAGTGTATCACTAAAGTTTTATTTTCAAGGGAAAAAAAGAAGAATACCTGAATCATCTTTGATTTCGCAGTGTATGAATCCCATCAGCACTAAAAGTAGAGAGAGAAACAGAAGAAATCACAGATGAAGTACATCACATGTATTGCTGTTATAAGAACACAATGATGCTTCTCATGGTGAAGTGGATTTACTGTGACCATTATACAGTTGGCAATCTCTGTGGTAAATGTTTACTTCATAAAATGTTTACTTCAAGAAAATGTTATTTCTTAATTTTTGCAGAACACATCAGGTAGATTCAGTGCTGAGTCATTGTAAAACTTATTAGAATTTTCAAGAAACTTTTAGAATTTTCTAGACATTTTCATGGTAATATATACAGTATACAGGGGCTCATCGCTTACCACTTCAGTTTGGTTCTAGCTGCTTTAGTGAACACAGACTTATCTGAATCTATCAGAAAAGGCATCAAGAAGCTGCAAGCGTTCTCCAGGTGCATTCTGCTTTATACATGGTGAATTTATCAAGACAAGAGCAAAAATACTCTTTGACAGCATCTGCTAAATAAGCATAAAAGGCATATTTCAGCCTGCCTGTCGAATGAAAACAAACCCACAGCACCTCGTTTTACCTGTGAATCCTGCAAAAACATCTAGAACGTACTTCCATCATCCATCACTCCAGTGCCACATTGCCCTAAGCTCCCTGTACTCAATTCGCCCGAAGATAAGTCAGCCGTCCTCGAAAGAAAGCACCAAGTCAGAGGACAAGGAAGGCATTGGAAATTAGAGTTTCAGAGGTCCAGCTGTTAAGAGAAACCCATAAAACTTCAAGCAAAGATACCTCAATGACTAGATCAAAAATCTTGGTCTAACAAAGCTGAATGCCAGGCTTTTGATAACTAGTCTCAAGAACTGGGATTTCTTAGATGGAAGTGTGTAAGTTGAAGTCAGAGGAAGTGTTACCAACATTTTTCAAGCTTCTTCACTTATCAGGATTGATGCTTTTGCCACACTGTATCTGGTCTCTGTGAGGCAATTGGAATTGTCTGTAATCCCAACTTCATTAATAGTTCATCCAGAAACCTCAAAGCCAGGCTGCTCCATAACAGGAATAAGTATCGGTCTCTTCCCATGGTGCATCTTAAAGAGGAATACAAAAGCATCTCTTGCTGGAATCCTTAACATATGATGAGTTTGGCTGGCTTGTCGGTTACGTCAAAATGGTGTCATTCCTGATCTTTAAGGAGGCTTTAACAAGTTTCCCTGGCAACAATGCATTGATACAGAGACACAACCTCAAGTGTGAGCCACTAGTAGAACCTCGAAAATTCCTACCATTGCACATAAAATTGGGTCATATGAAACAATTTGACACAGCTCTTTATAAGGAGTCTGCAGCCTTCAAGTACCTTTAAGATTTCATCCCTAATCTTTCTTAAGGTCAAAGCTGGTGTCTCGATTACACCATAAATAAAGAAGATCTGGGAGTGCACAGAAATCTTTAAAGGGCTCTGTAGGACGAAAAAACAGAGCTTTTTCACAATGGTTGGGGTTGTTGGCAATCACATGGCCAGAAATTATTTAAAACTGGTTCAAGTTCTGGTGATGGTAACGATTTGAAGGGAGTAATGGCCTTTTTCTATACTTTTACAACATAATGTTATGTGACAACCATAGAACACAAACTACAAATTAGTCATTGGCATCTACGGCATTGCAACTAAAATCAGTTGTTCTCTTATAATAGCATCTGTTCTTTACCCTTGCAGAAAATATAGGGGCAAACATGTTGGCATGTTAGTGAGAGTCTGCAAAGAACAATCTGTCTTCATCTATATTAATGAACTGGTGGAGAACTATGGCAAAATTGGGTGCACGATATTCCTGAAAGTCCATATCCTTGATGATCATGGGAGCATAATCCAGGTGAGCACTTCCACCAGGATATACCAGACTATGTACATCGCTACCAATGAGTGTATAATAACATAGTGAGAGATTCTATTTTGGCCCTATATTACCATGAAAAGGTCTAGAAAATTCTAAACGTTTCTTGAAAAGAAATTCTACAATGACTGAAAGTAATTTATATTACTGCATCAAATTTCAAAATAATAATGAAGTACTCACTTCTAAACATTTTATTTATTATTTATTTATTTAAATAGGACAAAAGGTCAATTCAAGTCCATTATCCATGTCACCAAAGCAAGGGAATAATGAAGGGAATAATGGCCAGTTTAACTTTTAACAAAATTTGTGTTGCATAGTTGTTTTCCAATAACAGCATATCCTGAAATGTTTTATTCTTCTTATACCGCAGCAATATATCAACAATTACAAAGCTTTATTAGTGTACAGTACATGCAACAATTTTTTACCATTTATGGTCCTGACTAATGTTGTGTGACAACCACAGACCACATTTATTTTAAACTGCAAATACGTTGTTAGCTTTAATGGCATAGCAACGAAAAGCACTTGTTCTATTTTAATAGCATCCGTTCTTTACACTTGAAGTGCAAAAAATACAGATGTAAACATGTTGGCATGTTACTTAGAAACTGCAAAGGACAATCTGTTTTAATCTACATTTCTTTCCAAATGTAATGAATGAAAAGCTTTTCTATAAAGAAAAACGTACTGATCATTACAAAACACTGATACATGAGACTCCATAAACGTGCCATAAATTCAAGGAAAACATGGAAGCACACTCAGAGTCGTTCCACCAAGATATACTGGATTTTGAATATTGAACTACAAATTAGTTGCTGCCACTAATGGCATATAAATGAAAAGCAGTTGTTCCCTTTTAACATTTTTTGTTTTTCACACTTGAAATGCAAAAAATACAGATGCAAATATGGTAGCATGTTACTGAGAAACTGCAAAGAATAATCTGTGTAATCTACATTCATTTATAAATCTAGTGAAAATTAAATCTATACTGATCAGAGCTGATTTCTCAGCTCAGAAAACATCAACCATTAAGAAACTGTCTGGTAAATAACATGGTTTTGTTGACACAAGTCACTGTATAGAACCTTACCTAATAAAAGTACACCATTTTTCCAGCCATTTTATTAACAAAAAAATACTTGATGCTACTGTACGTACAGTGTGAAAATGTCTTACAGTTTATAGAAGCTTTTACAGTACGTGTGCTGTTATAAAGCCAAATGCACAACAACAAACAGAAAGGAATGGGAATATGGAATGCGAGAGAGAGGGAATATGGAATTGCCATGTATCTAAAGCTACGTTCACATTACAAGCCACATTGTTTAATTCTCATTCTTTTGGTAAGATTGGATTTGCATGTCATGACAGTTCACTTGACAAGTGACTTCTATCTGACTTTAATGTGGAAGTGTCTGTCCTCTGGAACACATACATGCACACATCAGAACATCTGGGTTAAAACATGTCATATTTCCTCAACCACTCATTCATTTCAAACACTGGATGCGATTTTAGCAATAATATGTTTGGGATTTTGCTCTGAAAGATGGCAAGAGGTTATTAAACTGTATTTGTTAAAATCTAAAAAAAAGAAAGGCAGAGGCCTTTGCAGCTGGTGATGTGTGCATTCAGACATCCCTTAAACAATCAGATCTGTGTAACATTATGGTAGAAATTTGGTAGCCCGCCACGTCAGGCTGATAATGTGTACATAACCTAACAGAGGTTTTATTTACACATTTGATAATGTACTTCATTGTAATAATGCACATCCTTCTCATTGTTAGTTATAAATGGGAAAAAAATCTTCCTTAACTTTACTAATCAGTTCATCACATAATCAAATTTATTAATTTAAACTTGATGTCGTTGTGGTTTTAACCGAGTTTTGTTGTGTTTGACTAACATGCAGATCTGTTAAACTCTTAGTGATGTCATTTTAATTCAGTATTTCAGCTTATGAGGTCAAATGTGATTCTTTTTGTAACACAATATTTCAGATATTATTTGTCTTATTACATCAGCTTTACAAAGTATTCATTACTTATAATAGATTACAACATTTTTACACATTACATTTGAATATGCAGTCTTTTTCTTTCTTTTCTTTCTTTTTTTTATTTCTCTTTTTTTTCTCAGCTGCTATGTGCCACTTGAACTTTTTGAAGTTTTTGTGGGACTTCTATGTTGACATGTATTGCTCCGTATTAGTTTTCAGTTTGCTTGTAATTAATTGTCAGTGCTTATGTTCTGTCGTATCTCTTGTCTATAACAATAGATGTTAAATTCTAAAGTAGCATATTTTACTACCAGTTGTGTCACCGCTGCCAGTATTTTTATTTTCTGCTTCACATTAAAGTGTAAAAAGATGTAACGTACTAGCATTTAACAGACGTGTGAAGTTTTTTTTTTTGTCCTCTATAGTCAGTGTCTAAGCACAGTGTGATTAAAAGAGGAAGTACAGAGAGAGAGAAAGATAGAGAGAGGGAGCTTATGGTTTCTGTATGTAGTGGTAAAATATCTATGTTGCTGACACTAATAACAGCAATGAAGTAAGCAACGAGTGAGAGATCATCATTATTACTCTTAGACCATTTAAACACTCTGAAATTACTATATACTCTATATATATATATATATAACATACAGTGAGAAGCTGTAATGGGCAAAGCTGATAGCTGATGAGACAAGACAGAGTGAGTAAATTCAGCAGGTTCCATCATTTTAATAATATGCAGAGCTTAAGTATAGGAAGACAATAGCAAAGTAAATCCATAATCCATAATGAAAGTGGGGATTTACACAGAAACATGTAAATAAGGCTTAGGACAACAAAAGAAATACAAAGCTCAGCTGCACTTATTACAGGACACACACTGTGCACTAATGGAGGAATTTATGTGTGTAGTGTTGCAACATATCTCGTTTCCCCAGGACTGTATTTTTTTCTATTATCTTTCACATATACACTACTAGTTTGGGATCACTTGCAAATTTTTTAGTTTTGTACAGTGATTTACTTCCTATATTCTAGAACAATACTGGGGATTTCAAAACTATGAAATAACACGTATGGAATTAGAGAATTATGTAAAAACAACAACAACAGTCAGTTATTTTAAGATACAAAGGTCAGGGTTTCTTGAATCATTTTTGCAAGAACATTATTGAGAATATACTGGCACACCCATCAAACCCACCAAAAAGAGTCAATGCTTGCGATGGAGAAAAAGCACTCTAATTCCCAGGACACCACAGCCCACCACACATGGGACCTGGCACATAATAAGACTAATTTTACTTTCCCAACCTTAATCTGCTAGCAAAGTCCTGTTGCCAGACAGCATAACACACTCCCGGAGGTCTTGTGAAGTCATGCCTCAAGAGGCCAGAACTGAGGAACCAACACAATTCTGGCCATAATGTTCCATGTTATGGCTGATTTGTGAATATATTTATTGCACTCCAACAAAGTGGAGGTAAATTTTGGTCTTGCTTTCCTGGGAAGGTCTTCATGAGAGCCAGTTTCATCATGGTGCTTGATGAGTGTTGTTGTTGTTACTTAATTACATAATTCCATATGTGTTATTTCATAATTTTGAAATCTACAGTATTTTTCTAGAATCTAGAAAATAAATCAGTAAGCAAAAAACATTGAATTAGAAGGTGTGTCCAAATTTTTGACTGGTGGTGTAGGTGACAAATAAAAGCTTATTAGGCTCTGCTCAACATAGTCTAGTTGGCACCCAAACAGCTCTGAGTCTTTGGTCTGCAACAGTGTTTATCTAGGTGGCATTCATGTGAATTTTTTTTTCTTGACATATACAGTACCACCTACAGTACCTAAACACTAATCACAGATGACACTGCCAGCCTGCTTTCTTGCTACAGTGCATTTATGCTGGTAAGCAATGCACATACACCCAGCTGTCTACTTGAAAGTTGATATGATTACTCAGACCTCTCCACCTTCTTCTACTACTCCAATATCCATTTGGATGGTCACAGGCCCATTGTAAAGACTTTGGGTAGTGGACAGCTTGATCACTCTGGCCAGTCTGGTTACTGTAGATATAAAGCTGTGATGCAATTTGTTTGGCACCTTCTTATTGTAATTTAATTTGTGCCACAGGAGTACTTCTGTGGGTTCAGAACAGAATAACTAGCTTTTGCTCTCCAAATATATCATTGATTCTTGGGTACTCATGATCCTGTTGCTGGTTCACCAGTTGAACTTCCTTAAAACCATTTTAAAGCTACTAACATATTTTAGGAACAATAAAAACAAGTCTTGGAAGAACAGGGTAGCATGATTACAATCCTTTATTAAACAAGACACCATACTTTTTTTTACCATTTATAGTGATGTTTTATGTTGTTTATGCATGAAAGCCACAAGGCAAAAAAGACGAACGTGTTGTTGTCACTAATGTCAGCAACTAAAAGCAGTCATTCTTTTTTAGCATCATCTTTCACACCTAAAGTTGCAAAAATACAGAGACAAAAACTTGTCATGTTACTAAGAAACTGCAAAGGGCAATCTGCCTTAATCTGCACTCCTTTACAAATCTAGCAAGATAAATGCCTTACCATGATGGAAATTGATAATTATATACCCTCTTGCTTTGTTCTGCAAACAGTGCTATTGGTATAGCTTCTGTTATAGAAAAAAATAAGTGTAAAAGCACAGTAGTACAACACTAATTGTTAGTTATTATACACAATGTGCTAGATTAATCTCAAGCAGTGTTACTGAAAGTAGCATCTGCTCTGATTTGATGTTAAACAAATTGTTGTCTCTTTTAATATAAATATCTTTCATCTAAAAGCTCAGTCAACTGATTTGCCGTCTGCTTGCCACAGTCTCATCTGACATTTGAAGTTACAAAATATTGTAAAGCATTATTTTGTCTTGTTGTTGAAAACAGTCCCATGCCAGTGAATATAAACTGCTGCACCAAATAAAAGTCACCACATGGATTTAACTAAGCAAAGAGTCTGTTATCCATTGGATATGTCCCAAAGCTTTCTGTTAGTAGTAGTTCTGAGACCCCCTCACTCACAAGTCACTCCATCAGGCCGACCGACATCTCAACCATTTCCATGCACAGTTCAACTGCTGTTTTTGAGGTGTTGCCCCTCCTAAGATCCTCCTCAGAAGACAATCCTGGCCTTGGCTGATGCAGACAGTTGCAAAAATGTCTTACATTTTTGTACCTGAGCCTCCAGGTCTATTGAGACAACTTAGCACACACCTTCTCCATTATACCCTGCTTGTTTATTTTCTTAAAAACACCCCAAGATACATGAGACCAACTTCATTAAACACTACCTGGTAAGATTGGAGGCATTCTTTCCCTGTCACTGACCAAAAAATAATTGTCCCAGTTTATGGATGCTTTTTTTTGGTCAGAGCATAATCATCATTTTTGCTTATAAAAGCAATCACAATATATGCTGACAGAACAAGATTTTCCTGTAATCCTCTGACAGAAAAAATCCTGCAGCTCAGCTCTCATCTTACATAGCAGTGGCTCTATGGTTAGACTGTAGAGTTCCCCTTCAAAAGCTACACTCAATGCTGCGTGAAAACGCTATGGGAACTTCTTTTTGTTGCCCGGTTGTGAAGCCTGTGCATGTCAAACCCGCCGAATACCTTCGGCTTATAACCTGTGCCAGGCATGACGTCACCGAATAAGGTGCACCTGCAGGTTATAAATAGGAGTGAACTGGAAACATCCTCAGAGCTTTTTGTCTTCAGGACCGCTTTGTGTTTGCGTGTGCATGTACAAGCCGTAACGAAAGCAAAATAAAAAATAACATCATTAACTCACCGATATGGCGGAGTTGCTTAAGAGATGCGTGCCTCTGTGCGATAGATCTCTTTCGGAGGGCGAACTTCACGAGTTTTGTCTCGAGTGCTAGGGGGAAGAAAACGCTCGCCTCTGGCTTCAGGGAGAATGTGAGTACTGTGATCTTCTCCCTATTAATGTGCTTCGCGCGCGGCTCACTTTCTTTAAAGAGAAATCGCGAGCCGCGGCGCATTCCTGGGGCTTGCGTGCGGATCTGGCAGATGCGCACGAGATGGAATTTCCCGATTTCTCTCTCGCTCTCTCCAGATCAGGAAGTTTTAGCTTCCGCTTCGCAAGCGCGCTCCGGCGCTTCTTGTGAAGGAGCGGAAGAATCTTCCTCTCTCGCTTCCATGAAAGTAGCCTCCTCACAACGCTTTTCCAGTGCTCACAGAGCTTATGAGGAATTATTAGAGGTTGTAATGCATGCGGTTGAGCGATTGCATATCGACTGGCCGCAGATTCCCCTAAACGTTCGAGATTAGACGACAGGTTTCTGTCGGGTGGCCGGGGGGAGGAGCCTCAACGTCTCTCTCTCTCCCCTTCTTTGGTGACCTCCATAATTAATTAACTCTTTCATGGAGCAGACCGTATTCATCGCGTGTTTTTGTACAATCGACTTCGACTTATTCGAATATCGTTGATGCCAAAGCACGCGGTTATATGATGATGCCCCAAATAGAAGAGACGCTTGTGGGCTATCTCTCTCCTGGGACATCATCCTCCCTGAAAAAGCCTACTCTCCCCTCCAAGCCGTGCAGATTGACATCTGCTTTGGTGGGTAAAGCTTTTCAGGCAGCAGGACAGGCTGGCGCTTCACTGCACACCATGGCGGTTTTGCAGGCTTAAAAGGCTGACCTACTGAAGGACCTGAGCACCGGCCGGGTTATTGATGACAAGGCATTTGCAGAGCTGCGCCGAGCCACAGACCTGTCTCTCCGTGCAACCAAGCAGAGGGCCCGTGCTGTGGGCCGTTCTATGGCTGCCATGGTATCCACGGAGAGACATCTGTGGCTGAACCTCTCGGGCATCAAGGATAAGGATCGTGCTGTACTCCTTGATGCCCCGTCTCGCCTTCCGGCCTCTTTGGCAATGCTGTTAATTCCGTCGCCACTAGGTTTCGGGAGGCGAAGCTATATGAACAGGCTTTTGGGAGATTCCTTCCTCGCCGTGCTCAAGAACCGGGACCGTCGCACACCCGGCCCCGGCCGGGTCTGGCCCCTATCAGGCACCCCCTCGTAAAGACTGGGGTGGGGCTCACTGCTCTTCTCAGAAATCTGCCTCAAAAAGACCAGATCTGAGGAGCTTCTTCTCTTCAAAGAAGAAGCCCTGAGATTCGTGTGCCTGGGGGCCTTGGGGGTGTTCCCCCTCAGGGAGGGGTGCCTTGATTTTCATCACAAAACAGGGCCTCCTCCCTGGCACTCCCTGGAGGCCAGTGTTCAATCCTCGCCACCACTCTCCAACGAAGAGTTGGGTGTTTGGGTATCTCCTGCCATACTTCAGGATAACCAACACCTAACACCCCCCCATCCAGCCGAAGTGTCAAAGCTCATGCCCCTTTCGGAGAAGCTGGCAGCGTGGAAACTACTGCCAGGCATATCTCCTTGGGTACAAAAGACTGTAGGCACAGGCTACAGCATTCAGTTTGCACATCGTCCTCTGCATTTCAACGGCGTGGTCTACACTTCCGTGAAACCGGACCGAGCACATCTGCTGGCCCAGGAGTTAAAGACTCTGCTAGGCAAAGGGGCCATAGAACATGTTCCCCTTCCAGACAGAGAGTCGGGCTACTACAGTCGGTACATTTTGGTGCCCAAGAGAGGGGGGGGGGGGTGTTGCGTCCGATCTTGGATCTTCGCGGCTTGAACCGCTATCTCAGGAAATCCAGATTCAAAATGTTGACTGTCAAAATGATTGTGTCTCAAATTCAACTAGAGGATTGGTTTGTGACAATCGATCTCAAGGACGCATATTTCCATATAGAAATATTGCCACAGCACAGGAAGTTCCTGAGGTTCGCCTTTGGGGGCGAAGTTTACCAGTATCGGGTTCTTCCATTTGGCCTAGCTCGGTCACCCCACACATATACAAAATGCATGGATGCAGCTCTGGCTCCTTTACGACTCCAGGGCATCCATATTTTGAATTACATAGACGACTGGCTGATTCTGGCCCAGTCTCAGGAGCTAGCGCTTCGACATCGGGATGTCGTCCTAGCCCATCTTCATTCTTTAGGATTAAGACTCAACGCCACAAAAAGCGTTCTCCTTCCTGTTCAGAGGATAACATATTTGGGTGTCACATGGGATTCGGTCACAATGCGGGCACAGTTGTCTCCTACTCCTGTCAAATCCATTCTCAACACCCTGAAGGAAATCAAGCTAGGCCAGAAGGTCACTGTTCATCACTTTCAGAAAATTTTAGGCCTCATGGCGGCTGCGTCCACGGTGATACCTTTGGGCCTTCTGCACATGAGAGCATTTCAGCTGTGGCTAAGAGCCAGGGGGTTTCATTCAGGGGCCAACCACCAGAGGCTAATAAGGGTTACGCGCCGGGGGCTTCGTACCCTTTCTGTGTCGTTCAGACCCCGGTTTCTGACTTTGGGTCCCACTCTAGGTCCGTCTTGTCGTCGCAAGATGCTAACGACAGATGCTTCCCTCACGGGCTGGGGTGCGGTCTTGGATGGCCATCCAGCACAAGGGAGCTGGAGAGGTCATCTTCTCGCGTGGCACATCAATTGCCTTGAAATGATAGCTCTGTTTCTGGCCCTGAAACACTTCCTCCAGCAGTTGAGAGACTACCATGTCCTAGTGCGGGTAGACAACACTGCGGTAAACTCGTACATAAATCACCAGGGTGGGCTGCGTTCGCGCCGCTTGAACAAGCTAGCGCACCAGGTTCTGCTTTGGGCACAGGACAAGTTCCTCTCCCTCAGGGCAATTTACATTCCAGAGCACATGAATGTAGGAGCTTGCTATCCAGACAAGCTGTAGAACAGGGGGAATGGAATCTCCACCCCGCAGTAGTCAGTCAAATCTGGGAAAGATTTTACGTAGCAGAGGTGGACCTCTTTGCCTCACAAGAGGCAGCACAATGCCCCCTTTACTACTCTCTGACTCCTCCAGCTCCCCTGGGTCTGGACGCTATGGCCCACACATGGCCCAGGTTACGCCTTTATGCATTTCCACCTATAGTTCTGCTCCCGAAAGTCCTGGCGAGGGTCCGTCAACAAGGGTTGCGCCTCTTATTGATTGCACCCCATTGGCCGACCAGAGTGTGGTTCTCGGATCTAATATCTCTTCTCGATGGCTCTTCTGCTGGAGTTTCTGCAAGAAAAGTTGTCCTCAGGCTTATGCACTAGTGCACTCAGAACGAACGTAGCCGCTATTTCGGCTTGTCACGCTCTGAATGACGGGGTTTCTGTGGGCAAGCACCATTTAGTTGCCCATTTTATTCATGGAGCTAAACGGTTGAAGCCGCCCACTAGAGCGACGGTCCCTTCATGGGACTTAACTATCGTACTTGAAGGCCTGGCTGACACCCTTTTCGAACCACTAGAGTCCGCGCCTGTCAGGCTTCTGTCTCTTAAGATGGTTTTTCTTATGGCTATTACTTCTTTGAAGAGTATAGGGGATCTGCAGGCTCTGTCAGTCTCCCTATGCTGCCTAGACTTTGCCCCTGGGCTAGTCAAAGCTATCCTGCATCCTCACCCGAACTATCTTTCCAAGGTTCCATTCTCGACCATGCACCCAGTTGTGCTCGAAGCTTTCTGTCCTCCGCCTTTCACAGCTCCGGAGCATTAGAGAATTCACTTACTGTGTCCAGTACGTGCTCTTAGGATCTACATTCACCGCACTAGCCAGTGGCGTAACTCACAGCAGCTCTTTATTTGCCATGGGGGTCGCAACCGGGGGGCGGCTGCCACTAGACAGACTCTGTCACACTGGGTGAGAGATGCCATTGCCCTAGCCTATGAGGCGCGTGGTCACACTTCGCCTCTGGGAATCAGGGCTCACTCAACCAGGGGTATTGCCTCATCGATTGCCTTGGCAAGAGGCGTCCCACTGCAGCAGGTGTGTGATGCGGCGGGCTGGTCCTCTCCACACACGTTTGTTAGATTTTATAGTCTGGATGTCAATGCTACTCCGGGTTCACAGATCCTTCAGTCAGCATCCCAGAGCTAGGTCTGAGACCTCCTCGGCTTGTGC
>JAAGKR010008504.1:8102-31017 GCA_011419295.1 Clarias macrocephalus
TGAATCAGTCCCATTGACCTGAACTTCCAATTCCTGAAACACTGGTGCCTTTAAATGAGACATTTTCACATTCGGTTCCATTTTATTTTTAGCAATAGAGGCAAGAAGAAAAAACTCCCTGGGGGAACAAGAGGAAGGAATCTTGAGAAGAGCCAGACTCAGAGGGGAACCCATTCTCATCAGAGAAGCACTGATATGTGCTTTTAAAATCTCTCTAACAGTAAACTACCAAAGCAAACAATGTTGTGTTAAATGGAACTTGAGAACAGACATCAGTAAAATTTCTGTTTTAATACACATTGTGTCAAATTTAATTGATCAACTCTTCAGTTATATGTCCACACGATGTACGCCCAAAATTTCCTGGACACCTGCCCATCGCAGTCTTCCAGTAACTATTGCCGCAAAGTT
This sequence comes from Clarias macrocephalus, assembly GCA_011419295.1. Taxonomy (NCBI): domain Eukaryota; kingdom Metazoa; phylum Chordata; class Actinopteri; order Siluriformes; family Clariidae; genus Clarias; species Clarias macrocephalus. The sequence goes on from JAAGKR010008504.1 coordinate 8,514, forward strand.
GGAAGCAGATAATTTTCTAGACTGTGTTTGTATGTTTTTAAAAAAAAATAAAAGTATATTGATTTAGTTTACTGGTTAATCAGACCTTACAGACCACAGGTGGACACTAAAAGGACACACTAAAATGACATATGGAAAAAGTACATTTTAGTACCCTTTTTAAATTAAGTGTTCTGGACAGTGATGAACAAACATCAAATCAGTAAAAGATTCATAGTGTTATTCAAAATACAAACTACTACTACTAACTAACTACATATTACAAACTAATACATGTTAACATTTATTAAATGTATTGCTTAAATTACAAATTTTAACTATTAGCATTCATGCAAACTCAAACTCCAAAAAAACTTTATCTATTTATATTTTTATAATAAAAGTAAAAAATAAAAAAAAACATAGTAGGTAGGTGGTGTGGCTTATATACTGTAAGCCCTGTGTGTGTGTGTGTGTGTGTGTGTGTGTGTGTGTGTGTGTGTGTGTGTGTGTGTGTGTGTGTGTGTGTGTGTGTGTGTGTGTGTGTGTGTGCGCGTCGTGTCTTACATGCTCCATAAGATCTCCAGATCCACCCTGAACCTGACCAGGGTACCACAGGTAAGTCAATAATGGATAAAAGGCATTTACTATAGTACAATATGAATAGGGGGAAAATGTGATCTTAGTGATTTTAGCCATGGCATGCTGGACCATGTCTGGTCTAGTATGCCATGAGATTTCAGCATCCTGAGATTTTCAAACACAACAGTCTAGTGTTGCAATAAAGAAAAAGCACCCAGTGAGCAGTGTTTTTTTTTTTTTTTTTTTTTTTTTGCAAACTGAAACTCCTTGTTGATTACAGAGGTCAATGGAGAACAGCCAGGCTGTTCTGACCGAAAGAAAGCCTATAGCATCTCAGATAACCATACTGTGCAATAGTTGTTCATTATAGGTGTATAATGTTGGACAGTTCATGACCAAAAAATATAGTGGTCTGATGAATCAGGATTTCTGTTGGAGGTGGTGTTATGGTGGGGTTAACACTTGGGGTTTGTTAATACCAATCAATCGTTGTTTGAATGCTACATCCTGTTGCTGAGCATGTGTTTCCCTTCATGCCTACAATGTTTTATAATGGTTATTTTGAGCATGATAATGCACCATGTCTCAAGAAAAGACAACTTAAATTGGATTTATGAACATGACAATGAGCTCAGTGTTCTTCATTGGCCCAGTCACTGAATCTGAATCTAAAATAATTCTTTGGGACATGGTAGAATAGGAGATTTACAACATGAAAGTGCACCTGAAAAAATCTACAGGCTTTCCATAATGCATAATGCAAAATATATATATATAACATTTATATATATACCAAATATATAACATTTATATATACCAGTCTTAAAGCTCAGGAAGTGCACATTAGTCTCAAAAATAAGAGAAATTTGTGTCTGCTTTTAGAGGATTTTGATGGGGGTAAAACAGGTGGTATGCTCTAAGTGTCACATTAGTGTAAGAGGGGCTATGAACCATTTGAGGAGGCCCCAGTCTCTTGTAAAAGGATTCATACACAAGTTTAGACTTTTATTAGTCAGAGTTTCCACACTTTGAAAACACACAACTTACTTGCTGTTCACACACTATTGCACATGCTTAACCCTGTGCATTCAATCTATGCCTGTGTCAGCACGCCAATTCCCTCTACGTACATAAACAAAATAAGTGTGACTAAATAAATCTCAAATTAGCATCCCATGTGGTAAGAGTCAATTATTTGCTATGTTTGTTTAGAAATAACAATTATGGCAGATGACACAGGGATACTGTACTTGCTGCTCAGTAAAACAGTCATTTTTATTATTAAACTCTTATATATTTTTTATTTTTGATTATTGCTTGAATGCTGCCTCTTTTTTTATGAGAAAACCTATATTATAAGGACTGGGCTAATTACTCGCGTTCAATTTAATTGAATGAAACAAAGTGTAAAATGCTCGTGTTATGACAACTTTTTTATTTCAATGTCTTAAAATTGAGACAGAATTGGGAAAAAAATGTAATATCGAATCAGAATATTGATAAAATCATGATAGTTACAAATTTACAATTTAAATTAAATTAACACCTAGGTATTTTAATAATAGTGGTAATAATAATCAAGTGGTCTCTGGGTTATTCCCATCCCTACTCCATGCCATGAAGAATTGAGACAGTTCTGAAAGCAACAGGAAGTCTCACCTGGAATTAGTATAGTGTTCCTAATAAAGTAAGTGTATATACTGTTGCCTGCTGTCACTGTGACTGTTTATGGGTGGACCATTTTGTATTGATACACTCATTTACTCATCCCCTATATTGTACTGCTTAACCGGTACAGGGTCGCGGGAAGCCTGCAGCCTATCCAAGGTGACTCGGGGCACTAGGAATGGTACATCCTGGATGGTAGGGTTGAGCTGTTAAAGATGTCTAGCTGCATGAAAAAGACAAGGGTGAAATATTCTCCTATTGAATTCCCCTGAGATTTTTAATTCTCGAGAGAAACAAATAGAAGGAAGCATCTGCTTAGGGGGATTTTTAAAAAACTTTTCAGTGGTTAACATTTCATCAGTCAGTCCCTGAGTATTTGGATAAAGGACACAATTTGTGTATCGATGCCTTTGACCACCACCATGAGAGATTTAAAATAAAGCAAGAGTGAGCTGGATAAATGGGGTCATTTACTTTGAGCCAGAAATGTTCTTTTTGGATTAGATAGATCGAGAAAGAGAGAGAGAGAGAGAGAGAGAGAGAGAGAGAGAGAGAGAGAGAGAATTTCCAAAGGAAAATTGTAAGCTTACAAGTCAGTTCCCAGTTTATAGAAGAATATTACAAAGAGCGAAGGGTAGAGACCTCTTGGAAATAAAGGTACAGTTTTGTACTAATGAAGGTACAAACCATTGTCACTGGGGCAGTACCTTTCAAAGGCACAGAACTGTACCTTAATATAGAGAAACAAATTTGTACCAATTCTGTTTGTAACATCGAGGACAGTTTTTGTACCACAGGCAACCAAAATGTACCTTTTGTTTTATAAACTTGCTGGTACATTATTGTACCTTAATCAAAGGTACAAATCTTGTAGAAACCCCAGTGACAAGCCCTTTTGTACCTTAATGGTGTCTCATGTGTTCATTTGGAAACTATAAAAAAAAAAAAAAGTCATTTTCCTATTGAATAATACATTCAGTCAGTTTATTATTAACATATATGAAACATGTTTGAACACTGCCTTAGATTACAGTAAAAAATATTCTTTCAATAATAATAATCTTTCAGGTTTACAATAAACAAATATTTAAACTAAATAAAACACTTCTGTTGGCTGAAAAACTTTTCACAAAATACAACCAGACTAAAATTGTACAGTATATAAAATAAAAATTTTCCCATCTACAATATAACTTTTCACAAATTGTTTACAATACAGTTTAAACTTTAAACTTTTTTTTTTACCCACTTTTCACTAAAAACCATTGCATTTATACAACATTCCTTCAGAGCAGAAATGAAATAAAAAGCATTAAAAACAGTAACGACATGTGCACAAACCTGGTGACTATCTGGAAAACTTAAATGACTGCAGCAACTTAGCCAATCACATCTGTTGCTATCCCCAGATAAAAGTTACTGTAGGCAGTGGATAGTAAACGATTTAGGGGCAAATGTGTTACATCACTGGATGCAACAACAAAACAACAATAAAAGAAGTCTTTGAAATAAGGCCACAAACCACATTTATACCAATTATGTAAAGGACATTTGTGGCTTCTAAATGATGTGACACTTATCCTGCTCACTCATTCACAGAAAATAATATATTAATTTACATTTTCTAAGATGCTTATTGTTTAGAAAGGCCATATGCGAGTTGTCAATGATCATGAATAATGCTGTAGTTCACACCAGAGAAGACAAATACCACAAATACCCTCATAATGAGCTGCATTAAAATAAGTGCTACAAGAAAATAAGTTGACAACAATATATTTTTTTAAAGAAATATACATATTTTATAATATAATAACTCTCTCTTACACCCTATGCGTACAAAGGCACACATTCAGGGTGAAACAGTGCAAACAGGAACAGTCCATGATGAAGAAAGAGTGTAGGGTTTGTAAATGCACAATCTTTGTGCCATTTTGAAAAGCAGTTCCTGAAGACACAAGTGAACATCACATGCCTGACATTTCCATGGTGATTTTTGCTGCTTTGCAATGCACACAGACCCTGTGACCAGCAGTGGCAACATTTCTGTCACCTGAGGTCAGTCCATGTGCTGGTTGAATGCAGTCACAGGTGCAGACAGATATACTTTTTGTGTGTTCACCCACTTTAAAAATACAAGAGATGCACCCCAAATTCAGACCCCAGTTGTGGTCCCGGTTCCCATGCTGGCAGGAAGTGCAGAATGACATCATCAGTGTTTTCCATGACACAGTGTTGTTTGCATTTGCTTTCTATCAAACAGGTGGCTGATCATTTTCACTATCACAACTGTTTAGAATAAAGGAAAAAAAAAACAACAACATGAGAATGATAACACAATAAATAAAGGAATGTATATTATCATCATCATCATCATCAATCACTAACTACCATGCATAAAGACAACACAAGCTTTTGTAACGTCATACAACAACATCAACTTTTAAAAAAATCTGAATATCACGAAAATCTGTAAGATACATAACCCAGTATTTTAGCCACCTGGAGCTAAAGTGTTTGTGCATTATAAAAAACATTATAAATAGCAGTCATAGGCTATTAAGTTAAAAAAGTTTTAAAAATTGTATCATCAGAGGTCTTTTCCATACCATTAATACATTTGAAGATTTACACCACATTTCCTACATAAGGAATCAGCTTAGACACAGAGAGCTAACATGTTTACGCTAAGCTAAATGAGGCAGCATGATAAGTAGTGTTATCTACATGCTAAATTATGCAAGTGACATTGAAAAACAATGTTTCATGTAAGCTGGTCCTACAAGCCCCGCCCCTGCCCCCGGTAACCCCCTCTGTTATTTCTGCTGTTAGTTAACAGGTTTTGGGCCAAATTTCGCTGTGTGATGATGGTAGAATAATCATAAAGGTCTTGACTAAAACAACATGCATGAGGAAGCACAAAGGAGGTTTTATTTCCTGCAATGGAAAAGTACTCTAACTAGTAACTTTTATTAGAAGGTAATGCTGTAATGTAACTGATTACTTTTTAATGACAATAATTTTGTATTGTGATTAGTTACTTTAAAAAGCAACGCCCCCCAGCACTGATCATACAGCGGGTACTGAAAATATTCAGACCCCCTTAAATTTTTCACTCTTTGTTATATTGCAGGCATTTGCTAAAATCATTTAAGTTTATTTTTTTCCTCATTAATGTACAGTACACACAGCACCACATATTGACAGAAAAACACTGACAAGAATTGACAAGTATTGTTGACATTTTTGCAGATATATATAACTTATATATAACAACTTCTGCTTGTTCCCTGTCCTTAGCAGTGGTTTCCTATCAGATATTCTACCATGAAGGCCTGATTCACACAGTCTCCTCTTAACAGTTGTTCTAGAGACGTGTCTGCTGCTAGAACTCTGTGTGGCATTGACCTGCTCTCTGATCTGAGCTGCTGTTAAATCTGAGGCTGGTGATCATGATGAACTTAACAAGAGAGGCGACTCTTGGTCTTCCTTTCCTGGCGCGGTCCGCATGTGAGCCAGTTTCTTTGTAGCGCTTGATGGTTTTTGTGATTGACTTGGGGACACTTTAAATTTTTTTACCAATTTTTCGGACTGACTGACCTTCATTTCTTAAAGTAATGATGGCCACTCGTTTTTCTTTACTTAGCTGCTTTTTTCTTGCCATAATACAAATTCAACCTCTTTGAATGAGAAGGTGTGTCCAAACTTTTGGTCTGTATGCAGGCAGGTGGGAAACCTTGTTAATATATATGCATTAACAAGGTAAACTTTTTTTTTTCAATTCAATTCAATTTTATTTCTATTGCGCTTTTAACAATGGTCATTGTCTCAAAGCAGCTTCACAGAAATGAAAAGAAAATGAAGAAATTTATGGAAGTGTATATATGTGTAAGAAAAATGTGTCTAGATAATGAGATTGTCCCTGATGAGCAAGCCAAGGGTGACGGCGACAGTGGCAAGGAAAAACTCCCTGAGATGGCAATAGGAAGAAACCAGACTCAACAGGGAACCCATCCTCATTTGGGTGATAACAGATAACAAAAATTGTATAACATCATGTGTGTTATGCAGCTGAAAGTTCGATATAACAGAAGTTATTTAAATTAACACAAAGTCCAGTTCAGCTCAGGGATGAGTCAGCAGGTGCAGAGCGCAGATGGGCTCTGGATCACTGGGAGCTCAGGAGCAGCATGTGTAGCTCCAAACCAACATGAAGGAGAATCCATCTGGACCAGATCCTTTTCTGGATGCCTCAGGATCCTCGCAGGGTTGGCCTCTGTCTAAAGAAAAGAATTAGTGTGGTTGCCATTCAGGATAGATGTACTGGAGTATGAGGTAAAGAAATTAATTATGTGTATGCCAGATTAAAGAGATGCGTCTTGAGTCTATTTTTAAACTGGGAAACTGTGTCTGAGCCCCGAACACTGTCAGGAAGGCTATTCCAAAGTTTTGGAGCTAAATATGAAAATGCCCTACCTCCTTTTGTAGATTTTGATATTCTGGGAACTACCAGAAGTCCGGAGTTTTCTGATCTTAAGGAACGTGGTGGATTGTAACGTATCAGAAGACTGGTTAGGTATGTGGGAGCTAGACCGTTTAGAGCCTTGTACGCAAGTAATGCTATTTTGTAATTAATTCTAAACTGAACAGGTAGCCAGTGCAGGGATGATAATATTGGGGTTATACGATCATATTTTCTGGATCTAGTGAGAACCCTGCATTTTGGACTAACTGTAGCTTGTTAATTGAGGATGCAGGACAGCCACCCAGTAATGCATTACAGTAGTCCAGTCTGGAGGTCATGAATGCATGAACCAGCTTTTCTGCATCAGATACAGATAAAGTGTTCCTAAGCTTGGCAATATTTCTAAGGTGGAAAAAGGCTGTTTTTGTGATTTTGGAAATATGATTTTCAAAGGATAAGTTACTGTCTAATATTACACCCAGGTCTTTCACTGTCGAGCTGGTGGTAACAGTACATCCTTCAAAACGCAAGCTGAATTGTGAGAGCTGGTGTGTACTGGTTTTTGGGCCAATAAGTAATATCTCTGTCTTATCTGAATTTAGTAAAAGAAAATTATCGGTCATCCAATCTTTTATATCTTGAATACACTCAGTTTGTCTATACAATTTGGGTATTTCGTCTGGTTTTGTGGAGATGTATAACTGGGTATCATCAGCATAACAATGGAAACTAATCCCATGTCTTCTAATGATGTTACCCAAGGGAAGCATGTATATTGAGAATAGCAGAGGTCCTAAAACTGACCCTTGTGGCACCCCATATTTCACTGGCATTACACCAGACTGTTCTCCATTCAGATCTACAAAATGGAAACGATCAGACAGTTAGGATCTAAACCATTTTAACGCCTGCCCCTGAATACCAATGTGATTTTGTAAGCGATCTATGAGAATGTTATGATCTATAGTGTCGAATGCAGCACTAAGATCAAGTAAGACTAGTATCGAGATGCAGCCTTGGTCCGAAGCTAAAAACAAGTCATTTGCAATTTTAATTAGTGCAGTTTCTGTACTATGATGGGGCCTGAAACCTAACTGAAATTTTTCGAGGATATCGTTTTCCTGTAAGAATGTGCATATTTGGGCTGATACTATCTTTTCTAATAGTAAACATATATAAATAATAGGAATTTATTGTTTCTATGCACTGTATATGTACATGATGATTGTATATACTGGTGGGAACTTAAGTAACTGTATACAGTATAAGGTATACCTGCAAGTTGTAATATTATTTAAAAAAAATAGAATGAAAGTACATGAAATAATGTATATGACAGGAATGAAATGAGAAAGAACATAAGTCACACACAAAAATGCAACCCCATTTGTATGCATGGGTGAATACATGGCTGTCATATTGTATGTCATAACCAAACAACATTACCTGTTCAACTGGATTTGGGATAAACCTACTACCTCCTATGGGTGAACCATTACAAGAGAGATTTGCTTTGAATATTGAAATGTAGTGATGACAAATCCCTGTTTAATAATTTGTTTATTTCAATATGAGACACACAATTGTAAAAGTTAAAACTTTTAAGTGATATTTTAAGTTTTAACTGTTTTAAGTGATATTTTCTGTGATGTAAAAGAAAAAGGTGAATATAATGAATATAATATCTTATTAGTGTGTTTTTGTGTCTAGTCACACTGACAGTATTATCAAGATTAATTGCAACTATTTTGTTCATTCATTTGTGATTTTACTGTTATTTAATTTTTTTATTGTGCATGTAATGAAAAAAAATGTAGAGCTTAGAATTAGCTTTTTTTCCCCCAAATATATTGAAGTGAACATTCTGTAGGTCTGCAATGCATTTCCAGTTTATTTCAATTCCCATCTTGTTTCCTGCCTAAGCACGGCTTATAAGTATCATTTGTGTACTTAAGAAGGATGACCCTGCGTTGTTGTTCTGCAATTTATCAAAGACATTTAGTGAGGGAGGGAACAAAGGAGTGAGAGAGAGCGAGAGAGAGAGAGAGAGAGAGAGAGAGAGAGGAACTTTTGGAAAACAACCGCCATAATTTTTTATTTTTTAAGAACTGTGTTGAACTTGACACAGACTGAGCTGGATGTTAAACATTAGTTTGGACCAAAAGCAAAAACCAGAAGGATAAAGTGAGGTGACATTTAATTATCTATTCTTGTGGTTCTCGTGATGTTTGTGATCTTCCCCATACTCCTCATCGACTGCAATTATTTAATCAACTACTGAGCCATGGGCGTCCCAATTGTACTTACTCTTCTCGTGCTGTGTACGGCCAAAGTCCAGTGTGCTCAGGAAAATCCTGCATGTCCTCGAAAAGGTAAGTAAACTATGGCCTACAGCCTAGATGTGTTAAAGAAAAAAAAAGAAGATGATCATGTGTTTGGTTACTGTTTTGTGCCTACTGAGCAATTTTTAAGATGACTAAAGTTTAAACTCACATGTACTGCCAAAGTGAAGTAAATGGTATGATGAAATAACTTAAGTTACAATCATTTTAATATTTTCAAAATAATTGTCAACCATCATCTTTTTTCAGTATTCTCATAGTGTGTTTGAAACTGATTACACATCTGTCTATGCCATATGTTTCACCAATTGTAGCTTAATAGAATCATGAAGCAAATGTTTTAAGCAATACACTGTGGTTGGTATTATGACTTGTGGTTGGTTACCAGCTCAATGGGTGTGAGTTTCATGTTGCTTGTTTCATGTTGCTTATTCTCAGAAGTTCTTGCGTCTTGGAATTTTGCTAATACTCGTACTTTTAGCTGTTTTTATTCACTCTAAAAAAACGTTGTATTACACTGGAGTTATCTGTTAAAACCTTAAAATCTTAAAAAGAGTCAAATTATACTCTCCATTTTAAAGTCAATTTTAGTTTTGACGTAATCAATAACCAACAGCAGGAAAGCATGTTAATGAGCGATAGACAGAGCAAATGGAGAAGAGCCAGATTTACATTTAGAAGAAGGAACTGAGAGTGAGACTGTGCTTTTTTGTGCAATTTTGCAGTTTATCTGTACAAATCAGTCAACCGCTATATATACAAACTCAGGAAACTGGGGGACAAGCCTAGGGTTAGTGTAATACCCCTCCAAATAACGACTCAGCTTGACTCCTTCTTACAAGATGTTTACTTAATCTTAGGAAAGTCCCTGCTGTGATCTAGACCCTTTCTTTATTAGAGTCATGAAGAAAGGTTTCACAAGGTCAAGAAGGACAAAGTATGAATTGATTTAACTTAACCGACTGCTCTCAATACTTGTGCACTTGTTACCAAAAATCTTTTAGTAAATGGAAGTAGAAAGGTTGAGCAATAACTATTATGTCACAACAGTGTGTTCCCACACAGTAATCTCAGTAATCTGATTGGAAGAAAGTCATTATCCGAGTAGAGGTGATATAAAGCATAACAGCACTGGAATGTTGAGCTATACAGTACATACAGTATCACATTACATCACAGGTGATCTAACAGTCGTCAACTACACTAACTGTCGGTCATCAGCATGGGTGAAGGTCGGATGGTCTACAGTACTGAGGAGAGAGCAAATACTTAAACAAATACTTAAATACTTAACAATTGCATCTGAAGTCACATCTGAACTGAACTGCGTCTCAACTGTCCTACAAAGCTACCTAGATTCTAACACAAGGCTGAATCCCAAATCTCTCTCTAACTCCTGATCTAGGCCTCTACATGGTGTGTAGAATAAGGATTACACACCATAGCACACTAAATTTCCATTTAATGCTATTTGGGATTTTTTTACCCCACCTTTTGACTGTATAGTATCAGTAAGAGTTTAAACCTACATTCACCGCTGTTAATTACACTAACTGTAGGTCGTCAGCTCCACCAGTCATGTTTAGTTAGTTCCATCAGTCACAGAAGGATATGTTTTGGCGGTGCAAAATAACTGGTCAAAAAAAAGTGGTTGTGGAACTGTTGTAAAAAAAAAAAAAAAGCAATATCACAGCCATGCTGATATTCAGCACAACACCACTCCCTTTCATCTGATATTGCTTAATTAGTAATCATGATAGTCTCATGAATAAATGTGACCTTATTGCATGGCTTGTGTATCTGCTTTTATAATACTATATCAAAGGGTGACAAGTTTGAATATTTATTTTTTTAGAATCCTATCCTGGTGTTTTGATCTTGAGTGTGAGGTCAGAGGTCATCCTGGACTGCACAGGTAATATCACTGTGGATGGCGTGCCATTATTAAGAAGTACAAGAAATACAGTGAGCGTTGAGAGAAGAGGCGACGTAAATAGTCACTGGAAACTGGAAAAAGCCAGAGAGAATCCTGGTACTATTGGGATACGACATCCAGAAATTGAGAACTTCGCCACCCATGCTGAAGTGAGTGAATCAGTCACCACTGCTAACTTGCCTATGAGCTCAGTAAAGGAGCAAGTGGGAAATGGGGAAGTCTTTCAGACTGTCAATCAGTCCACTAAATCCAACAGTGTGGACAGAGTTTCAGAAGAAGGAGGCGGTGCTTTTGCCGTGACCATGGAAATGGGGGTGAGCACCGAGAGGAGCACAAGCACAGAATATGAAGATGAGGACTATGAAGAGAAGTCCTATGTTAAGAGACAGGCACAGTGGATGTGGAATGGTCAGCTCATTATCGATGGTGTGGAAAATGGCGGGGCTTTGAAACTTCATGCTCTTCGGTTGACCGACTCAGGGAGCTACAGCTGCTATAGAAGAGGCAAACTAGTTTCATCAGTCAAAATCAGTGTTGGAAGTAAGGAGACACACACACACGCTGAAATATTGGTAACAAATGATGCATGAATCTTTTGCTGTCTCAATGGTCACACTTATACTACCCAAACACTTTTATTATCTCTCATAGTCCCTCCAGAGAGTCCTACCTTGTCATGCTACAAGAAATCCCACTTCAGCAACATCCGGTGTGAGTGGATATCTAGACAGCCCATCATCCCACCGCCTCAGTGCTACCTGCTCCTCTGGAAAGGGTAAGTGTGTGTGGATAGGCGTGAATGAGTAGGAGAATGTGTCATTCTGTGTTAGTGAATATGTTATCCCAGTTCATAAAACAAGGTTCAGGAATGTTTTTATTCAGGTGAACATAAATCCTATATTCCTAAATTATACAGGAATATGTATTACATCAAGTTTGAACCATTGTCTAAATTCGCATATCAGTTGTTACATTACCTCACTGATGTACATACAGTACGGTGTATTGCTGTATTAAACTGTTACAATGCCTGTTGACGAAATAAAAAAAAGATAAAAAATTTTACAATCTGGCCAGTCAAGTGTATATGAATGTAGTGGGCAGGTGGTGTCTGCTGACTGTGTTTAAGATGAAGGTAAAATCCCCCAGTAATGTTTTGCATGTGTTGCTCTTTGAAATTTCTTCAAGAGAAGGTTTCAGGACTCAATTCCCAGATGTTCATGAAGAAGGTTTTTATGGTGTCATCATTGTTAAAGTAAAGATTTAAAAGTACAGGCAAGGAAGCTGCCATCAAATATACAACATAATAATCTCTTTAATTACTTTAATTTAGCTCACAGTAAAATTTACCATATTTACCAGATCAAAACCTGGATATCTTTGCGTACCAATTATGACACCAATTATGACTATAAGTTGTAGATGGTGTTGTCGTTTTTTGTTTTTTCAGAATGGGAAATCTAAATGGTGAAATTAGCACCAGTTGCATGAAAGCTTTGTGCACATAGACTAAACTTATAGATGCGTGATCCTAATCAGACTCGTCCAATTGTTTCACCCACTATAATAGACCGATAGAGTGGATGAGACCATTTTATTTGTGGAGGAGGTAGTAAAATATAAAGAAATAATTAAAGGAATTTTTTCCTCTAAGGATAAAAAGAGGGAGTGGATGACAATTGGTGAAACCATAAATGCCACCTGTTATTTTGCCATGAGGGCCCCTGAAGAGTTATTTAGTTATTAATCAATAATCTTGTTGCATAAGTGTTGCTGCTGTTATAATGTATTTGGTGTACATACTGTGATCCTCCTTGTTGGTGACCGGGACGATAATTTTAACCCAAACCCAAATGATTAATGTTGCAAAGCTGTATCTTTGTTAATAAAATGTAAAGTAGTTATCACTTTAGTTTCTGTGGAGACAGTAAACAAAATGTTTATTGAAGGATCAGTTGCATACCACCCTTGATCTGTCTCAAAAAAAAAATTACATTTTTGTCCAAATATAACTTTTAATGAACTTTTTGTCATTCTGTGCTACCTAAACTTTGTGCCTCCATTTGCATCTCTGCCTGAACACCATTTCCTTGTAGCTCCTACCCAGTTAGAACACCTCTGGAGCTAACCTACATTGTGGATGAGATAGGAGTGATTTCATATTTTATGAATGATGATAAATTGCTCTTACTTCTACTCCTAAAAGTAGGACCAAAATTGCAACATTCAGAGAATTTTTGCATCTCAGATAATGCATTCTGGAATTCTTGATTTTTTTCTTTCTGTTTCATTTATTGTCCAAGCACACAGTTTCAGTGTCTGTAGCTTTAAATGGACTGTGCTAAACACCCCTTGTGCATTGGCCAGAAATGCCCATGTTTGGGACACTGTAGACCATGTCTATCCTAGCCCTTCATATGAGCTAGATAAGACTAGGGTAGCCATTAGCAGTGAGCGTAGTCTTATTTATTATAGCTCTCAAAATGGCACTCAGAAAATGACTGGGCTACTGGACTTGGTCACAATGGGGAAAAAACAAATCTGATTTGTTTATTCAAACACTGACTGATACAATAATGTAAAAATGAGAAATTTTGCATAACAGATCCCATTTAAAACATTTTATAGACATCTGGCCATATATATATATATATACTTTTTTTTTAAATTTAAATTAACAAATCAAAGTTTTTGTTTGTTGTCTTTTAGAAAAATTGAATCTTTCTCTTCCATTTTAGATTTGAGAAGGCCACCCGTGAGTATTGTTCATACTCTGCAACAAATTCCCGCTGCTGGTGTGTGTTATCCAGTAGGCAGGATGACAAAACTGCATTTACAGTTCAAATGTGTGTGACGAACGCCGCCGGCAGTGCCACCAGCTCTCCATACAGCTACATGCCTCACAGCATCAGTGAGTGTGAACAGGTGTCTTTTTATACATATTAAATAAGGGTACTGTATTGTGTTATATTGTATAATTAATTATTCTACCTGTCTCTCTCCTAGTTAAGCCAGATCCACCAGCTCACCTAGCAGTAAGTCCAGTCACAGGTGAGCCACAAACATTGAAGGTCACCTGGTCCTCACCTGCAACTTGGATGAAAAGCACTTACTACACGCTTCTATACCAACTGAGATACCGTCCTCTAGATTCCAAAGAGGTGGACAGATATTTTGCATTTTTGCAGTGTGTGTGTGTTTGTTTTTAAAGTACCTTCCAACATTTACTTGAGTTAATAAGGTTTCTGCACTAAATGACAAAGAGTTTTAATGTGGAATCAAATTACAGTATGTTTTGCATTGCAACCATCATGTTTTTGTGTGTGTGTGTGTGTGTGTGTGTGTGTGTGTGTGTGTGTGTGTGTGTGTGTGTGTGTGTGTGTGTGTGTGTGTGTGTAGTATCAGCAGGTGGAAACAGCTGATAGAGAGCTCTTATGGTTGATTTCAGATGTGTTGCCACACATTCAGTACGAGCTTCAGATTCGAGCAAAGGACTATTACGATGGGGAGTGGAGTGACTGGACCAATCCTGTCTATGCACACGCATGGTCAGGTAATTACAGTACACACACTCATACCACTCATAGCTATATATTTATGACATTTTCAAGGAAGTTTTAAATGGTTGCATAGAATAAACAGAGTAAACATTACAATTACATTTTATGAAAATGGTGCATGAGAACATCCTGAAAACATGCATACTGTTATAGGAAGGCTCAAAAAACTCAATTTTTAGTGATGGACCATTTGTTTCCAAAAAGTCTGCTGGTATGAGAGTGTGTTATTTTATCGCATGGTTTTGAGAATCATGAGATCTATTTTCTAATACATTTTTGAATAGTAACTACAGTAGCATGCTTCTGGAAGGAAACTGGAGAACCTGGTGAAAACCTGGGAGTCATGGAAACATACAGAGAGATTCCACACAGACTCTAACCAAGGAGCGTCCAGCCTTATCCAGAAAGGCTGGATGTGCCGGCTGTCATTCCAGCCAAGCACATGCCAGACCTATTAGTCTATTGAAAGCCACATATGACTAATTAAACAGGTGGAATCAGGTGTGGCTTCTACTTGGTTGGAATTAAAGCCTGTATAAACAATCATTCACGCCATCCCACACTGTCCCTTTCTGGATTAGCTCAGACATGCCCTAACCTGAGCTTAGCATAGGACATGGACAGTTAATAGTCAGATAATCACTGTACAATCATGTGGCTATACAGTGATGAGACCATAAATGTTTTTTTTTTCCTTTGACAACACGTTGAGGTCACAGAGATATAAGATCCTGGTCCATCTGAAACAAAAACTATTGTACACTTACACACACACATGCACGCACACACGCACGCACAAAGAAAAAAGCCTCATTCATCCATGATTCCACTGAAATGCCAATACAGCACAAGTTGCTGAAAAAGTCAATGCTGGCCATGATAGAAAGGCACCAAAACAACCAGTGTACCACAGCCTGATGTATGCAGAGCCTTGCAGCTATAGAGATCAAGTCCACCGACCAAGCCTTCAAACTCCCCAGACCATAATCCCATGGAGCCCCCATGGGATGCGACAGACAAACAAGTCTGAGACCCAATCCCACAACCCACAGCACCCAAAGGACCCTTTCCTGGTGCGAGAGACCACAGTGCACCTCCAGTGATCTTATGCAGTCATACCACAAGGGGCCAGAGCTGCCCAGGTGGCAAAAAGGGGAATGTCCATAATACTGGGTGTATATAATTTTTTTTACATTATTATATCAGTACAAAGAAAATTCAGATTTGCAAACCTTAAGATTCCAGCAAAATTAATATTATTCAATCAGGAAAATATTTTAAGAAAAAAAGCAGCATATTAAGTAAAATACCATTTTTCAGACAAACGGGGGGGTTGGGGGGTGTTTAATGTAGAACCTTTTTTTGAAGACATCCTTGATCTACAGCAGTTACGTGCAGTCACAGTACTTTATATAGTCAAGCCAGGACTTTTGAATGGGAGATGTTGCCATAACTCCCAGCCGAGTTCCCGTAATGAAGTGGTGTAAGTGAATGATTGTTGGTACGGTTCTCACAGACAGACGCATCACTTCCACAATTTGGTGTCAAGTTATCTGTCGATTTTCAAGGCTCACAAGTTCCACAGACTGTATTTTCAGGGAAAAGACTGCAGTGGGCTCCGTGCTCCCATGGCTGGGATCACGATTCAGTGCCTTCTATGCAAAATTTGCATTCAAATGTTTTCCTGTGGCTAAGAGACTCTACTGTGCTTAAATGTCAGTTGGGTATATTTTTGTCAATTTGGCATACACCCTGATCAGCCATGACATTAAGCCACTGACAGACAATGTGAATAATTTTGATTATCTTGTCTCAGTAGTATTTCTCTGGGCTTCACAAGTAACACTTTAATGAAATAATCAATGTTATTCATGTCTCCTGTCAGGGGTTTTAAAGTTATATCTGCATATATACCTTTCAGTCCAAGCAGTCCAGTTCATTTATATTTCAAGATGTTGGTTTATTTTAGTCCCATCATACACATAATTTCGAGTCCCTTGGCAATGCACCAAAAAACAGATGGACATAATTCTTAAATGAAGTCATGTTATGCAATATATGCAAGGATGCAGTTTGTCTTTTCTCAAAGGGACAGTTATATTATATAATAAAAAAAGAAAAAAAACTTTTCATGAAAACAAACAGATTAGTTAGGCCAACAAAACAGCTGCAAAATGAACCCATTTACATATACAGTACATGGTCAAACCCATAATTATTTGGACTGAACATATATTATGAGGTCACCATTTAAAGGACCAAGAGTAACTGAACAAACTGATATACAATACTTATACATAAAATTGTCATAATCAATATATGGTTAAAGTCTGGATCCCATTGACAACACCAGATGCTGACGCTCGGCCAGGCTTCTACTGCAGCTGTCTTCTGTCCCTGCTGGTTACTACTGCTGGGTAATTAGATTTTTAGTTGACTTCAGCAAGTTAAATTTAGGTCATGGGAAACAATTACCAATTTGGCTTAAAAACATGTTGCTTTCAATGTATGCTTTGAGTTATTGTCCATCTATAGTGTGAAGAGCTGTCCAATAAGTTACTGTCCTTGGACAGCTGTCCTAAACACTTCAGCTAGATGTGTTTAGCTGAATCCGAGCAGAGAGTCTAGCCCTATACACTTCAAAATTCATTATGAGGAAACCAGTTTCACTCGGATCATGCGCACTTTCTTTCTTTTTTCTGGTCCACATTATTCTTAGTCTTAACTATCTTTAGGATGTTGTTGCTGAATTATACAACATATATTTCTCCATAATTTTTTTAAATTTATTTATTTCTTTTAGCCAACACTAATCTCTGAGTTATATAAATCCTTTATTCTGGTGAAATTCTCCATAATAATGAGTAAAAATAAAAATAAAAAGTTTTCCATGGTATTTGGAGGTTGTTGTTTTTTTTTTTTTTTACATTACCGGTGCATTTTTTTAAGAATCTACCAAATAATTTCTTTGGCTAAGTTTTATTATTTTAAATTTTTCTAATATATTTGTTTTGATTTTTTACCATAACGTTTGCTACCTTCAATGGGCAGGAAGACTCTTTAGACTTCCTGTTGAAAAAAGTCAAAGCACCTCATGACAGGCAAATGTCACACTGCAATTCAATTTTAATACACTGTGATAGACAAATAACAATAAAAATAGCAATTATTTTGTCAATGTCAAAATATTTATGAACAGAAATATATACTTTATTATATACTGGTATACATTATACCATTCACTTTATAAGGAACACCTTGTACACTTGCATATTCATGAAATTAACCAATCAGACAATCACCAGTCAGGCAGCATTGAGCATGGCATGATCGTTGAAGTTACATGAACCAGTTTCAGTGTTTCTGATGTCCTGAAAATTTAATGCACAACAGTCTCTCATGATAACTCAGAATGGTTTGAAATTCATTAAAGGCGGTTGTGCAGGCTGAAACATGTTGTTAATGAGGTCATATGAGGACACCCAAGCTGATTATACTGTCAGGTAGTCTATACTTACCAGGGGGGGGGGGGGGGGGGATTTTGAGCCTTTGTACCTTACAAAATTACAAAATTATTACATACAGTAATTATATGATTCAGACATAAGATATAAATTCACAAACACAAAAAGACAACTTTATAAAGTACTAGCATATGTCTGTCTTTATAGCTCCTGAATATACTGATGTCCCTGACATTTACACCAGTCAGGTGAGTGCTGTCTCTCACATTCACCTACCTACCTACCCACCCACCCAAGCACCCACCTTCCCACCTACCTATAACCTACCCAAATCATACATCCAATTTGACAAAAGAATAACTTCATCAGAAGAAGATTAAAGTTTTTGAATGACACAGCCAGATCTGAATCTGATTGAAAAAATCTGTGGGGTGATCTGAAGAAGGCTGTGCACAGAAGATGCTCTCGGTAATCTGACAGATTTTTTTTTTCAAAGAAGAGTGGGCAAATATTCTATCTATCTATCTATCTATCTATCTATCTATCTATCTATCTATCTATCTATCTATCTATCTATCCATCCATCCATCCATCCATCAAACCATCCCTCCAACCATCCATCTATCCACCCATCTGTCTATCTTGGACACTCAAAGAGTTAAAAGAGGTTATTTTTACTGCAAATACACAATGTGAACTCTTTTTAGATAATATTAGAGAAATTAGCTCAAATCACATTTCATCAGTTATAATAAGTCATTCTGTAGTACTTTATTCGAAAGGGACAATGCCTTAAGGTTTAATCATGTTCTTTAATATTCTTTAATCTTATCATTTTGATTCATACACATTCACATTTCATACAAACTTACTTCTTTTGATTGTGTAAAGCTGCTTTGCGACAATGTCAATTGTTAAAAGCGCTATACAAATAAAATGTAATTAATAATAATAAATTAATTTAATACAAAAATGTTACTTTGAATAGTTAGTTGCATTCAGCTATTTCTGTTCAGGTACATACATGCCCTGTCACCTAAAAGCTGTTTTATCTTCATACTGTTTTAGGATCCATTCTGGATATATCCTGAAAGTTCTGGGGGATCAGGAGATGACGTAGGTCAGTATGTGGTTGTACAAAGGCACATGTTTGCTTACTACCACAGCATTGGTGCGTGAAAATATATTTTGATGATTCAGAACATAATTAATAACTAAGACATAATTAATAATAATATGTAGCCTATGCATCAACCCGCAATAATAATTTAACAAACATGTGCTGTAAATACCCTTGATCATCTTATTTTGTAATGTCCTGGATATCTGACACACTCTAAGATTTTATTCAGTCAGTTTATGTGTGAAAATACTCCCAGAACCACTTTTACAATTGGCGCCTTCAGGGAACAAGTCCATAGATGAGATACCCTGCTATTCAGTACATTCATGTCATCAGCTGGCTTTATTTTATTGTCACATAACATTACTGAGCATAGACCTGACCAACTAATTAAACATGGCTATGGTTTTCTGTTGACTTTTTACCATATTTACCAAGTGCTTAAGTGATCTCCATTCATAATTTTTTTCGATCACATTTCTTCCACAGTTCAACAACAGTCCTTCCAGGGTTTCATAATATTATGAGGGGTTCTTAACCCAGTTCCAGTGAATGCAAATCTCCTTAGTTATTTACTTTACTTGATGTAGGCCAATGAAATGGTGACTTTTTGTTTGGTATATTTAAAAAGTTACATATATATTTAAAAATAAAACAGGTTTAAAAAGAAGAAGAGAATGTCTGTGTTATTGGATTTTTTGTACTTCAGTTTGGGAGAAAAGTCATGTGGGAATAACAAGTTTCCCCAGTATGACTGCAAAATCCCTGAACTTACATTGGTGATATTACATGCAGTGATGAGTGGCGGGATACATTAGGCAGCAAGTAAACAGTCAGTTTTTGGTGGATGCAGGAAAAATTTTAACGAGTGAGGATCCAAGAAATTTCATGACTGGGTCAAAGCATCTCTAAAACAGCATGTCTTGTGGTGTTCCTGGTATGCAGTAGTTCCTACTAAAAGTGGTACAAAGAATGAAAACTACTGTATGGGTGCCCAAGACAGCTGGGGAGGGAAGGCTAGCTTGGCTACAATCCCACTGAAGAGCTACTTTAAACTGTATGGGCGGCATAGGCAAAGACTGGGCAGCGTGACCATGCTCACCCTGTCACCTCCAAAAATACCTACAAGCGGCATGGGAAGAAGTCTGATCCATGGAGGCCCTTCAACTTACAAAATGTAATAAATCCCCCGCTAAGATAAAAACATTTAATAGAACATTTTCTGCTGAATAATAAAATGTAAGGCTAAAAAAGTTAAATATGTCTGAAATTGTGTTCACTAATCTTAGAGTTGGTTTTGGAACGAGTAGATAAATCTCACTATATTAAAAAATATTTGTACTTGCAAAATGCCATATAGTAGCTCAGTTTGAGTGGTGTTAGATGTACAGTACCTTCAACTGTATTTGTTGTCATACCATTAATCTAATTAATGTCTATATCCCACTTGTGCTGTTGGGTGTATGTAAATGCATAATAAACAAATCTCTCTCTCTCTCTCTCTCTGGTGTGACAGATGTTAGGTCTGCTGCTGAGGCTGGTGTAATATGGGTGTATGTGCTATGGGTCGTGGGAGTCTGTCTCCTTATCAAAATCATTATGGTCACTGTCTACTTTCTCAGGTATTACCTTTTCTTAGCTCTTTTTCTGCTCCCTAATGCATTTTCTCATGGTAGTTTACAGGCCATTGACAGAGCTAATCAATATGGATGTTAAAGGAGTCTACAAATGGCCCAATCGGAATCCAGTGAATTTGAACTTTCAATCTTTGCATTACTTGTTAGCACTTGTTTCCCTTTCTTTATGTTACACCCATAGACTTTATAATAGTTTCCTGCCACGGCGTTCTATAATATGTTCCATGATGTCAGAAGAGTTGAAAAGAACAATGAAAAACAAGAGATTAAACCGTGAAATAATAAATAAACAAAGAAATAATAATAAATACAAAGTGAATTAAGGTCCCGCTGCTTTCTTCATGTATTTCTGTCTGCCTTTTCTTTCAGGCACAGAATCCCATTCATGTCTACGAAGAGCACAGAGAGTGTTTCTTCTACCTCATCTTGTTCTTCTCCTTCTTCTCTTCTTCAGGAGGAAGGGAAAGAAATAGGCATCCATTTACACAACATGGACTACTTTTTTCCTTCAATTTCTGAATCGTATAGATTTTGAGCAAACAAATTTCTCACACACGCACGAACGCACACACGCACACACACAAACAAACAAGACAAACCTCCCCACATACATTTGTCATGTTATTTGTGTCATATGTAAATGTTCAATGACATCATTATTAATGTCCAAACATATTTACCTCACCAAACAGAAACAAATAAAAAGTATATAAAAAGAGGCTGAGATTCAGATTATACACCACCTTTCTTTCACATCCCATTGAGGTTTTGTTTGAAATCTGTACATTTGCATTTGATCTGATTAACTTAATAAAGAGCACCTATTTTTTTTTTTTTTTTATTATTTTATTTTTTTTGTGACAGACCAGTAAATCATTGTATTGGGTGTTTATATTTATAAATTGGAGTATGACTAAATTTTTAACTTTTTTCTTCCAAGTTTAGTAATGTTCTATGGATTAGTAAAACGTCACCTTGGTCAGTAGGTGGTAGCACAATGTAACCTGAAACTGAATTTTAGGTCTTATTAAAACTATATTAAGCTGTTCAATCATATTGAACACAATATGGCCAAACATTAGCAACTTTAGAATGGGATGTTCAAAAAGCACTTGTTACTCAAAACTCTTCAGACTTGTATCAATTTGTAAATTAAAATGATTTAAAATGAGGCTGAAATTTCATGCACACAGTTTCTGTGTGAAATGTGAGAACCAATTCATATATATTGTCACGAAGCAACCGGAGAATGATCAGAAGACTAGCAGTTAGCCCGTGTAGCGTGGATGGTAAACCCAAACGCGGAAGTAGCGCGAACAGGCAGGATAACCACGCGATTTATTATTAGAACTCTCTCACGTAGAGAGCAAGAGTTTACACAATTAAACCCGCGTTCTAACAACACACACTCAATCAAGAGGATAACCCAAGATGGTGAGTACTCACGAAATGGAAGCGATAGCATCTGAGACAGCATGGGTAGACTCAATGACTGAGCAATGTGAGGCGCCATCTTGTTTCCTTTTATGCTTCCTGAAATGCGACCGTATTACTTCCAGGTCCTAGTGCCGGTCGTGTTACGAGTGTGCATGACAGTACCCCCCTGTCCAGGACCGACTCTCGACGGTCCTGGGGTGGAGGATACCCGACGACGGTAGTCCCGGATGAGTTCAGGGTCTAGGACGAAACGAGCCGGAATCCAAGATCGCTCCTCGGGACCGTAACCTTCCCAATCGACCAGGTACTGG
>JAAGKR010008505.1:0-31014 GCA_011419295.1 Clarias macrocephalus
TATATCTATCTATCTATCTATATATATATATATATATATATATATATATATATATATATATATATATACACACAGTATATATATTTGTGTGTGTGTGTTAACAGGGAGGCTTCAGACCTCAAACTATTGGGGTTTTCGGATATGTCAGGTCAAACAAAAGTTATCATTACTTTAATAAAGGGTAAATTTTACCCCCTTTTTAAAAAAATTTTTTACCACGAATATGGGAATGAAGTTGCAAAAATATGGAACTCACAAAATGAGCTTATTATTATTGTTGGTAATAGAAACAACCGAATAAAACCATAGAAACTCGTGATTGTGTGTATTTGTGCTATTTCTTCGCCTCCGTGACCCAATTTCTAATTTTCCGCTCAGTCGAAGTTGGTTAAAATGCAATAAAAGTTTGTTCATTATTTTGCCTATCTTGTGCTGAAAATAAAAAATATGTTACTTTTCACTGCACAATCCTGACCTTTATATTGGTTTATTTAAAAAAATTGCAAAACAAATAATGATCCTTTGATCCTGATACAACCGGTTTTACCTGCATGTTCTTGGTTATTCCACAAATCAACACATATTCCACATCTGTTGTAGAAAACCTTGAAAAAAATTAGAAGAAACATATTCCCACTGTATATCACGTATACATGGACGTTAATTTTTTTTTAAGACTCAAATTAGCATAAAGTGCTCAATACTACACTCCAAAGGGTTTGTTCCTTCACATTTGACCCTCTAAGGTGAGACAAATTTTGTCTCTCTTTAACAGTAGGGTGAGAAGCTAGAGGTGCATGGCGTATAGGCACATTTATAGAACAGGTCTGAATACCCACAGTGTAGCAGCTGATGCGTATAATCTGAGAAAGAACATTGACTTTGTACACAGTGACTCAGGGAAAGTCCATAGTGCAAGTGTTTATGCAGATTGGTGCTGAGCATATGAGAAAGTCTCTGGTTTATCTGCCGATTGAAAATAAACAGTGGGACCGTTTTAAAATTGGTTTCTTTTCAGAACGTAGTAAATATGCGAAAGAAGAGCCTGAGATATTTCCTCACATTAGGCTGAGCATTGTAAATTTAAAGCAGCTTTTGCCTATTTAGTCCGTCATAACAGCTTGAAAGGCAGAAGGTTACACAGGATGCGATAGAAACTCTGGCACGTTCACGCATGCATTTAATTAAAATCAAAAATCTTTGAAACCAGATGTCTGGACAAAGTCGAGCCCCAGATAGAGCAGATCTCATCACGAGGATTGGCTGAAGTAACTAAAATCACATGACAATATGATGTAGCTACACAAGCTCTATCACAAGCTCTATCGGCTACTACTGGATGATTTTTTTGGAGTGACCTGGTAATAGATACACTATAAGGACGAAAGTATTTGGCCAAACCTGCAATGACGTTGTATCCAGATACTGCACATATACTTCAATATGGAGTCGGTCCCTCTTTTGTATCTATAACAGCTTCCACTGTCTACAAGATTTTGGAGTGTTTCTGTGGGAATTTGTTCCTATTCATCCTGGAGAGCATTTATGAAGTCAGGCACTGATGTTGGACTAGAAGGCTCTTCCTGTTCATCCCAAAAGAGGTCAGGGCTCTGTGAAGACCAGTCAAGTTCTTCCACACCAACTCATCAATCCATGTCTTTCCGTCTTTGCTTTGTGCACTGGGGCACAGTCATGCCGGAATAGCAAAGGGCCTTCCCCAAAATCTTGCCACAAAGTTGAAAGCACAGCATTATCTTGGTATGATGAAGCATTTAGATTGCGCTTTATTGGGATAAGTGGCCTGATTGAAACACTGAATTCAATAATGAACAGTTTTGACCAAATACTTTTTCTTTTTTTTTTGTCCACATAGTGTATTTGAGAAATGCAACATGTAGTAAATCAGAAAACCATTCTTGCAGCTTGAGATGGCTTTATTTGTTGGCACTAGCATGCAAAACACACTCACTTACTCACTCACTCACTCATCGTCTATACCGCTTTATCCTGTATCCAGGGTCACGGGGGGCCTGCAGCCTATCCCGGTAGACTTAGGGCATGAGGCGGGGTACAACCTGGACAGGGTGCCAATCCATCGCAGGGCACACACACACTCATTCACACACTACGGGCAATTTGGGAACGCCAATTAGCCTAATCTGCAGGTCTTTGCACTGTGGGAAGAAACCGGTATACCCGGAGGAAACCCACCAAGCACAGGGAGAACATGCGAACTCCATGCACACAGAGAAGGGAATCGAACCTGGACCCTGGAGGTTCAAGGCGACAGTGCCAACCACTACACCACACGCCGCCATGCAAAACACACATGAGAATAAAATAAAATAAAAAACACAAATGCACAAAGGAAAAAAGGAAGGAAAAAAACATAAACATAAACATAACATAAACCACCAGTCCTGAGGTGCAGCCTCGGAAATACATTACGGAAATACATCTTGACCGACATCATCGATGACATCCATCCATGGTCGCAAAACAAGCAAGGCAGTACTTTACTAATGGTCCAAAATGACAATTACAATTTTTTAAAACAGAACTTAAACTAAAGCAAGAGTTGGAATAACAAAGTTTCTCTCAGTCCTCCAGAAAAACATGGCTGGATATGGCTGTGATTTTTAGACTGTACCTCAGGACTTTTGGTTGTTGTTGTTGTTGATGTTTACATTTTGCACTTCAGGGCTGTACGTTTTTGTTTTCAGGATTTCTCCGCTCTTAAGGAGCACAATTGGTTTATTTTTGTATGTGTATTCCTTTTTGTGCTTGTGTTTTGCACTTCAGGGATGAACGTTTTTTTGTCATGTTTTCTTTTTGTTTTTCCGTTTTGCACTTAAGGAGCGCAGTGGTTTGTTGTTTGCTTCTGTTGTGCACTTCATGGCTGACGCTTTTTGCTTTCTAGTTTTTTTTTTTTTTTTTGTATTTTGCACTTCAGTGCCACCATACTTAGAACCATTTCTAATTGCATGACAAAAAACAAACAAAATACCTGAAATTACACAATTTAAAAGGAGACATCGTTTCCCCTTTACAGCTGCTGTGTCTGTGGGCCACATGTTGCTTACAGAAGACCATATCAATGATTACATACAGTATGTTTCTTTGCAACATCGAGCAGCACAGTTATAGAATCATAGTGAGTTTATGAATATTGTCAGGAAATCTCTTCAGTGGGACACGAACGACGACAATTCCCCTTCCTCTCGAACCGTCATGTTCTAAACTACTCATGACTTACACACTATAACCTGTATAGGCACATTGTAGAGTGAACCATTTTTCGTTTTTGGATTGTGTTTCCGGTTTTGACTTTGCATCGCGTTGTGTTTAGAAAGCCCACATACAGGTGTTTGCTCATCACCCGACTCCTTGCTTATTTCTGGACCATGTCTTGTAAATTGTGTTTTGGACATGTTCTGCCTGCCTTTTAATCAAAACTCCTCTAACAGCATTTGCATCTGCTCCAGTTCTTTTCTTTAACCAATTTAAATATGTTTTGCCTTGAGGCTGGTACTACCGTCAGACCTCCATTTGTTGAAAATTCAAGTCTTTCTGACTGATCTGAATTAAGAATTCAATAACTGGAATGAGTATAAAACATCTTTCTATTAAACAGGACAAAATAAGCCTTTTCAGAAAGAGAATCTTTGGCAAGTCTCTCTTGCACTTTATAGACACACATGCACTTTCTCATGCATGCACCCACACACACACACACACACACACACCATTTTACAAGTACATGCCAACCAAGATGTTTTGACCTTTCACACTCGCTTGTTAAAGCTCCTTAGCTTTCTCAGTGAGTAAGCCCATGACACTGAGTCTCTGTACAGCATTTGTGTTGGTACAGCATCACTATTTGGACATGTGCCTTAAAACGTCACCCAGCTGGATGTGAGAACTCTGGTTCAGAGCCTGAGACTTAAAAATCATTCTGCAACCTTCACTGTGCTTTGACCTCCGAAAAACAATTTCTTTTTTCTTTATTACAACAATTTTCGAACCAAAGCATATATAGTATATGTCATGATTAAATAGCTTATAGAGTAATCATTTTCAATATGACTTTATTAGTCACATCATTGTGGAGGAATTTTGACCCATTTTACTTTAAAACATTGCTTCAGTGAGCAGGTCTGCACAGCTCTCTTAAGGTCCCACCAAAGCATTTCAGTTGGTCTGAAGTCTGAACTTTTGACTTATTTTCCAGCCAATTTGATGTAGATTTACTGTGTGCTTCGAATCATCGTCTTGTTGCATGATCCATTTCGATCACACTTTAGCAGTCCGACAGATTGCCTCAAACTTGACTTTGGTATACTTTGGTATACAGAGGAGTTCACGCTCAACTCAGGGCGTTTTCTCAAACAACTTGGTCTCATTTGTCTATAGGACATTGTTCCAGAGGTCATGTAGTTTGTTCAGGTTCTGTTTTGCAAACGTCAATCATGCTTCTATGTTCTTTTTAGACAGACGAGGCTTTCTTCTGGCAACCTTTCCAGACAAACTGTACTTGTTCAGTCTTCTTCTAATTGTGCTATTATGGACTTTAACATTTAACATGTTCAGTGAGGCGTTTACAGGATGAGATGCTGCTCTTGTTTTTTTTTTTTTGTTGTATATCTGTAAGCATTTCTTGGTCTGACATCGGAATGAATTTGCTTGGCCATCTACTTCTGGAAGGATTGGCGACTGTGTTGAATGCTTTCCGCTTGTACATAATCTCTCTCTCTCTATAGAATGTATTTTTTTTGGGAGCGGTTCCCTGATTTTCTCCCTAATTTAGTCATGTGCAATTCCTCCCCGTCACTAGGGGTCTCCCCCACGCTCACCGTTGGGGGCGGCGTAACACAGCGCTATCCGCTCCTTCCGCTTGCGCGAGCTCACAGACGCCCCCTGATTGGCTGTAGAGCCGCGATTAATGAGAGAACACTGAGTACCTCTCATCCCTCCCCTCTGAGAGAGCTCGGCCAATCAGCTCTGTCTAGACCTCCGGCTGCGAGATGTTACAGCATCACCCAGGAATAACATGATACTCTGACCATGTTGACCTAAGAGGATGTGTAAATAGGGAGTGGATGTTACTGGTCATACAATCGAACAAGTTCATATGAAATCATTTAAAAATATTTTTGTATCATCCTGTTAGAAAAGGCATTATGGGTTACGGTAGACTGGAGCAGGCTGCTTTTAATCACTTCTCATATAACCATCATCATGAAAAATGGAGACATTTCTCATGCTCTGGTTTAATCCTTTCTGCAAGACAGGGCTGTGAATAAGAGACAGAAGGAATGGAATAAAGATTAATGCTGCATACAGTCTAACTCGGAAGTGGGAAATCAGATTTCAAAACTGTGTAAATGACAACTTCCTGCTTTCAAAGCATATGTATATAGCGTATCTATAGTGCAACTTGTTTAAAAATGAAGTAGTTCTTCTTTATTTACTGACGATTTGACTTTTCATGCCAAGCATGATGCTGCTAAGTTATGATGCTTTCCTAACTTATATTATAAATTGATGGGGTGTGTGTCTGGGTGTGTATGAGGTGTTTCTCAGTACACCGGAGCCATGATCAGCCTGCTTGCTTCACATCTGAAACGCCGGCCTCCAAGGAATGGCCTAAACATGTGAAAATGGCTTGGAGCGAGGCCAGGACTGTATGGTGTATGAATACATTTTCTATAAAACCTTTACAGCATTAGCTAAAAAAAAGTGCATCCATTGTAACATTTTCCCAAAGCTGGAGCGCAATACTTTGATAGATTTCTGCCACCGTCCTTCAAGTGTAGTAATGGTCATTTTTTTCCCAAAGGAACCGTAATTCCTCACACCACTGTTAGCAGAGACACACACACACACACAAAAAAAACTATTTAAAAGCAAGAAGATGTGCTGATCCCCCTTTTTTTTCTTTTAAACACAGATTTGTTTTCCCTGCCACTGGCAACAAAAAGAGCCATAATTAAAATCTAGTGAGCCCGTCTTTATAAACATATCTGTCCTTGCTAATGGCACTTATAATAAATCAAAGCAGCTTTTACATGTTCACTAATTGCAGTGCACAAGGGCCCCGTGTGTAATGGACATTTGTTTCTCTGTTTCTTCATCAGTGATTCGAGTTAAGAAAAACCTGAGGCCTGAATCTGAGATAAGGCCTTATCAGATGAGGCTGTAATTTGACTGTCATCACAGCTTTGGATTACACGATATGGCTGCTGGTTTTTGAGTCCTCAGATAGTTATCAGACACACACACAGTACACTGATCAAGGGGCAATCAAACCTCTGATTTTCAACACTTCTCAATCTTGAGTATCCATTTGAAATGTCGTGATTAAAAATCGTCCTTTTATACGTCCACTAAATAAATAATGCTGTATATATAGATGAGGAACAAATTAAACAGACAGTCCTTTTCTACCACCATCATAAAAGAATCAGGTGCATCCTCTTTCCACTCATCGTCCTTGAAAGGTTTCTACCATTTGTGCTTAATTCAGTTGATTGGACATGATTTGGAAAGGCACACACCTGACTATCTAAGGTCCCACAGTTGACCAGTGGGACATTCACCAGTGCATGTCAGAGCACAATCCAAGCCATGAAGTCCAGGGAATTGGCTGTAGCCATCTTAGACGGGATTGTCTCGAGGCCCTAGTATGGGGAAGGGTACCAAAAAATCTCTGGAGCATTGAAGGTCCAGATGAGCACATGTGCCTCCATCATCCATAAATGGAAGAATTTTGGAACCACCAGGACTCTTCCTAAAGCGAGCGACTGGGGAGAAGGGCCTTAGTCAGGGAGATTACCAAGAACCCGATGGTCACGCTGAAAGAGCTCCAGCGTTTCTCTGTGGAGAACCTTCCAGAACAACAACCAACTCTGCAGCACTCCACCAATCAGGCTCGAATTGTAGAGTGGCCAGACGGAAGCCACTCCTCAGTAAAAGGCACAAGACAGGGACCTGGAGTTTGCCTTGCACCTCCAGGGCCCGGGTTCGATTCCCAGCCAGGATCGAGTTTGCATGTACCCGTGCTTGGTGGGTTTCCTCCGAGTACTCCGCTTTCCTCCCAAAGACCTGCAGATTAGACTAATTGACATTCCCAAATTGCCTATAGTACGTGTATGTGCTAGATAGATAGATAGATAGATAAATTGCATGTTTATAAAGAATACTGTATACTGATCCCATGCACAGAATCATATAGATCCAGGTGGATCATTTATCAATAAAACAAGCCACTATCTCTAAATATTAGAATAAAAATTTCCTAAAATTTACCAAAAAGTATTTCCAATATAGAAAACTTCTGAAAAGTGCATCAGTGAGATTCTGATAAGTTGGAACATTAACAAAAAGGACAAATGTACATGATCATATTAGTGCAGACTGATGGATACACTCAGGAGCCTGTAGAAACTGTACATTAAGGTGCATTCATGGGATAATCTAAGAATGGACAGTATGGACTGTACTGTACATGATCATACATATAGTGATGTGGACATTCCTTTCCTGACACAGAGGAGAGCTATTGAATAGTCTAATGGCAGTTGGCTGTAGTGTTCTTGTGCACAGCAGTGGTGAAGAGCTCTTTTCCTAAGAAATGTTCCACTGTTTGACCAATAGATTGTGGAGGGGATGATGTTCAATACATCTGCCTTTCCACAACTGACCGCAAAAACTCTTGAAGTAGCCTTCCTGCTTCATTTCAAAACTAGTTGGAGTGATGGAATGGGTTGATGCTGAAGAAATGGTGACTACCCCAAAGCTGGTTGGTTGCATATGACGCCCCATTCTGAAACGTTTTATTCCTTTCATACTAACAATATTAACTTTATTATTATTATTATTATTATTATTACAGAATTACATACTTTTTGGGAACGATTTGGGAACATCAATTAGCCTAATCTGCATGTCTTTGGACTGTGTGAGGAAACCCACCAAGCACATGCAAACTCCATGCACACAGAGCTGAGGCGGGAAACAAACCCAGAACCTGGAGGTGCAATGCAACAGTGCTAACCACCATCCCACCTGGCCGCACAGACGGCCCTTATGCAACTTCCGTAATGCTCTGCAAATACATTTTTGATCCTGATAAAAAATACTGCTGGAGTGTGGCAGTCTGGAGACCCACATATCTCTGTGACCTCCCTGGGGACTTGCAGTATTATATCACAAGATCAGTTTTGTGCTTTGATTTGCAACTACCAACTCATGTATATGATAGTAATGTATTTTTTCTTCTATGTCCCCTGATCATCTTTCCGCATTTTCGTTCAAATTTAGGAATTGTTTTACAGCAGACAATTATTTGGGAAATTTTCTTTTCTCCATTGAGACTGATATTCATCTTTCAGAATGTTGAAGTTATGCGCTCAGGTCGTCTAAAAAAAAATGGTATCTCATTGCCCTCTAGTGGCTAGAGTGAAAAGTACATGACAAATTATCTTTTAATTTAAGTTGTAAGACAGGACTGCTTTGCAACTACTTGGCATCATTATTCTGCATCTCTTTTATATGATTCCCTTATAAGTAACTTCAGGTGTATCCAGCTTATACCTACATCCAGCAGTCATTTTATCAGCTATACTCATCACATAAAGTAAAAGGAAAACATATTCGGACAGTATTGCTTTGGTACTTAATAGACAATCAGTGCGTAATCACCAATCAGCCATAATAAGTCAACTAAACAAATTATGTCCATAACATTGATATATATCTTATTACAATGACGACTGTGATGAAGTAGGATATATTAGGTAGCAGTTCCCAGTATCAGTGGTTAGTACCTACCAAACATGGTACAACTGGTACTGGGAACGACTGGTGAACCTGTGGGAGCGTCACATGGTGAGCATCAGAGCAATGAAAGCAGGTGGGTTGTTTTTTTTTTTTTTTTGACGGGTGTGTGTGCATCATTTACCTGGTAAAGAGTATGCACTAGGATGCAACATGCAAAAAAGGTTCGATTGTGAAGACAGCATGATACTCTGGCTGGGTAACGTTCTGCTGGGAAACCTTGGGTCCTGGTATTCATGTTGATGATACTTTGACACTTTCCACCTACATAAATGTTGTTGCAAACCATACACCCATACATGGCGGTGGGACTCCCTAAGAGGTACTGGCCTCAATAGGGTAGAACTGCTTTGGTGCCATAAGTAGAACCTACACAATCTTAGCCAGGTGGTTTTAATGGTTTGGCTGATCAGTCAGTACACTTAATCATACAGTACTTAAAATCATACATAATGTTTTTTGACATTGTTTAGATTAAAACATAAGTGGGTATTCATAATAAAAAAATATATTATTGATAAATCCATGTGAAATTGATAAGAGATAGTGAACGTATACCCAAGTGAAAAAAAGTATGCTAAATATATTAAGTATATGTACTAACGTAGACACATGTCTCGTACATAACAACCAATTTTTACTGTGTTACAGATACATGAGTGAGATACTGTACCATGAATATATTCCTATTATAGCAGTAGCATGCTGTTATACTTTCGGCCAATTACAAATACTAAAAAGTACACTTTGTGGATAATAAAAATATACTTTTATTGTATCATACAGTACACACAGTCTACTATAATACTGTATTGCAAATGTGCTACCTGTACACTAAAGCAGTTTAGGACCATTCACAAATGCTAAACATTATATTTTCTACATTATAACATCTTTTGAAACTACTGTATGAAACGTGAGATTCATTTCAACAGATTTAATTTGCACAAGGTTACAAAAAAAAAGTTTATTTTTCTTTAATAAAACACAAACATGATATTACAGCATTTTATTGTACTTGTTTTTTTTATTGTAATTGTACAAGGCATCTAAAACAATTAGAATATTTTATATTTTAATTTTTTGTAATTAAATTCAAAAACCCTCATATATTTTCGATCAATTACACAAAGTTAAATATGAGTTGTTGTTTTTTTTGCTTACAGCTCATGATAATAAAACAAGCCACTATCTCAAAATATTAGAACAAAAATTTCCTAAAATTAACCAAAAAGGATTTACAATATAGAAAACTTCTGAAAAGTGTGTTCATTTACACACTCAATACATGGTCAATGTTTCTTCAGCAAGAATTACTGCATCAGTGCAGCATGGCAGTGTAGTGGCACTGCAGAGGCATTATTGAAGACCAGGTTGCTTTGATATCAGCCTTCAGCTTGCCTGCATTGGCTGGCGAATCAAGCAATTTTGGCACTATGGGCAGTTTCTAACTCCTGCAAGAAAAGGTAATCGGCATGTCCATGAATCTTATCAGCAGACGGAGGATGTTCATCTGAAAACCACTCCACTGACTCCAGCATAAGTCTACGTCCCATCACATTTCTCCATTAATGCTTCCTTCCATGACATATAATACCTCACCAATGTTTGCAGATAAGCAGCTCCATATCATAATGCTCTCACTGCCACACTTTGAGTGTATGGTGTTCTTGAAATCATTTCCACAACCCCTCTTTTATCAAACACAACAAAGAATTGATTTTGGTGCATATTACAGTTTTGTTCTCTAAAACGTTACCGTTGCTTTCAGGTCACCCGTCTTAGGATAATTAGTTCTGCTTTCGTGAATGTTCTAGTTGCATGTTATTGAACCAATTGTACTTGTTTAAAGTCTTTACTCTAGCTGTATAACCTTTTGCTTTTGGAGTGCTGTTTAATCCTGTAACATCTTCTGAGAAGCTCCTTTAGCATTACTATTATAACTACCTACTTGTGTGAATGCTTCCCAATCATTGGGAACATTTTTTTTTTTACAGACGTCAGGATTTATATATTGTTTATATATTAGCTATTAGCTCAAGGCGAATTAGAGTATTTCACAGAGTATTTCACAAAGACTAAACAGACTAGATCTAATTCTTTTACCAAGATGCTTTAATAATAATAAAAAAGTATTGATCCCATTACACCAAGTTGCCAGTTTATTACATCAGAATCTACTTAATGACCATTTAACAGCTTCACCAACCGTACAGGCCATTTTACAGTTGTTTAATTACTGACTGTAACCCATCTGTTGCACAATGCTAGTCCCCCTATACACTGTCAATGAGTGAAAAGGGACCATCATAGGATCACTGCTAAACAGATATTTGTGTGGTAGTTCATTCCCAGCTCAGTAGTGACACTGACTCACTGTGGTTTATGTGGCACACTGGTGCAGCCAATAAGGAAGGTGTGTCTAATAAATTGGCCAGTAAGTACACGTTAACCTGATACATTTGACAACTGCACAGTCATACGTTCTTTCAAAACACATTAACATTGACAAGAAGGTCTACTACCAAACACACATACTGAAATAAATCAGAGAAGGCGGGTTCATTACTGTGTGGCGTAAATGCATAAAATCATTACGGTCACCTGATAAGCCAAAGAGTATGGCGGTTATACTCTCCGCATTTACACGTGTCATCATTGCCACGTGGACTCCGACAGTCATTAATTAATTCGCCACATACAAATAGGCGTGTGCCGATATTACATTGTCATATCAATAAGTGAAAGATTTATTCGCGGTTACAATAACATCATATCAAGTTAAGAAAATAAAATGCTAATCTGGACCGGTTCTCACAAGCATAGCAGCATTTTAACCGAAAAGAAAACATGTCTCATTTATGATATGAAGGATGCAGGAGAAATGACCGAACATTCTCAATGAGACAGAGTTAATTCCTCATGAATGTAATGCAAGGATGGTTATGATAGCTTTATGGGTCCATGATAACGTTAACTTGAATATTTAGCTATACTGTACACCCTATTATCGGCACATGCCTACTTACAGTACGCACAGACAGAAGTAAGGCAATTACAAGACATAAAAGTGCTTGGGGATTCTTTTTTTTTTTTTTTTAAGAAATTGTCATCACATACAAAGCGAGGTTATGCATAAACATGAGGTTAAACCTCTGCACAGAATCCTGTCCCTTTGGGCATTTATAGAGACGAGAACAAATGTTTTTCAATACATCTACATTTGAAAAATCGGATTCTAACATGGCACTGATCAATCGACGCACTTATGTACACTTAACTGGTGACTACACAACAGGGGTGGACAAATCAGGAGCCAGGGACGAGTGAGTTTTTATGTTATGTTTATGTTTTATATTTTTACGAGTTAGTTTTTTTAAATGTTTTTTTATTCATTGTTGCCCGGAATTCCAACCAAAATATTCAGCAATCAGAAAAAGCACAATAAATTGTACTTCTTACTTTTAGTTTGGTATGGATGATTTATAGTAACGCAATCATACGATAAAGTTCACTGCTGTAACTATATAGCACATGCTTCAAATCCCACAGCCTGCTGCACTCCACACATTGGCCGAGTAGCAATTTGGTTGGTGTGAAATGTCCTTTTTTTCTTGTAGGTAGATTACAAAAGAAATATATATTTTTGCGCTACAGTATGCTGAAACACTAACGAAACAAAGCAATCTACACTTGAGTGCAAAGCGGTCTTATAACTGTAATTCCTTCCGCTAGCACAAAAAAAGCTAACCAAAAGCCTTGGATAATAGTTATACTGTGATTTGCCGAAAGCATGTATGTGGAAAACGTTCATCAACAACTTTATATATATTAAAATTTTATTAGGTGACGATAAGGACTACCTGGGTCATATGCATGTTTCATTTCCCTTATTCTGTATTCCTGAGATTAATAAAATACCTAGCTGTGCTAGGAATCTGGGCAACATTCTGGAGTTTCCACTGAACATGAGGGCTAGCTAATGAACAGATCATTTGTCCACCCCCGTACTGAAGAGGTCATTAAATCTATAAATATCAATGCAATATCACTGAAGAGGGGTCTGTGCACTTGTGTGTAACCATATTTTCCAGGCATCAGTAGCAGATGCTGTAACTAGTAAAGTGATGGGTTTGTTTCGCAGTAGGTGTTTGCGAGAGGACGGTTATTGGAAGTCACACTACTATGACCTTGATGTTTCCACGCCAATAAAGCTCCATATCAAAGTAAATAAGTAGGTTTCAGTCTAAAAGTAAAAGAAAATGTTTAAGGACATTTTCAGTAGCAAAAACAATAATATACCACTAGGGTGCGCTTAAGTGCTGTTTTAGGAGCAGAACATACAGTATGTAAAATAAGATGATGGATACATCACATTACACTGACTTATAAAACAAAGTATATGAAAGTTTGCTCTAAGCAGAAAGAATTAAAACTTGTACCTGGTGCAATTTATTGTCTAGAAAAGATGGTATATAAATGTGTTATGATGCTGGTTATACAAGAAGAAATCAAAATAAGGCATGAGTGAGCTCAAAGCACCCATTAACACAAGAGCAGCTCACCATATCATGTTTAGAACATTAGGTCACTCTATTCCTAACCAGCCAGCTCCCTTAATCTCTTAGGATGTCTAGATTCCACCTCATGCACCTTTTATTAAAGAGTAAAACTGACATAAAAGGAGTCCCTAACTATACGTTGAGCAATTGCATGAAGAATTACAGCCCTTGCTGTGAACAAAATTAAGAAATGACATTGGAAGAGACTAGCTGGATCTTCCCTCAGGCTCCACTTGGCACTGAACGCTGGTGTGCTGATTGGCAGTGGGGCTGTATGGAGGCGGGTCATCGCTGATGCTCGCATTGTTGCCCTCTGGGATTGCGATGCTCTGAGACGTATCTGTGTCATCATTCTGAGCAAACTCGCTGTACGGAGGAGGCTTCAGGTCGTCTGCTAAAGCACCAAAAACAAAAAATAATAATAATAATAAAATAAATAAAAAAACACTGTCATTCTGAAAAGAAAATGTACACTACAAACATCTGAGTGCATTATGCAATAAATGAAATTCTGTGACCACGAAAGAGTTGATGTAGTGGATAATAGTGGACAAAGAAACAAGCATTTCTCTGACACATTGCAACAAAGTGAATAAAACATTTTTGCTTAAGCTAATGATATAATTTTTTGCAGCTTTTTTAACGTACACTAACTAGCCACAACAATAAAAGTTGTGAGGCAGCAACTATACTTAGAATGGAATTACGCAGCCCCATCCATAGAAATCTGTTAAAATGTGTGTTATCACACTTTTCTATCTACTTCTACTCCAGTTAGGGGTCACCAGAGCGGACCATTTGTCTTCATTTAACTGTCACCCCAACCTCCCACAAGTCCTCCCTCGCCATAACCATAAACCTCCTCTTGGGCCATCCTCTTTTCCACATGCCCAAACCATCTTAATCTGGCCTGTCTACCTTACTGCTCTGTCCCTCTAATATACCTCATTCCTAATACTGTACCACCCTTGTCACCCCCAAAGCAAATTGCAGCATCTTCAGCTCTGCTACCTCCTGCTTTGCTTTCTGCCTTTTTGTCAGTGGCAATGTCTACAAACCGTACAACATTACTGGTCTCACTACCATCCTGTAAACTTTTCCTTCCGTTCTTGTCGATTACCTCATAATCGGCATTAAGGGGCTTCAGCACTTTGTGCTATAGTAGTAGCTTCTGTGGGGATTGGACCAGACAGGCTAGGATCCTTCAGTGTCTCCCAAGTAGCACAGAAAAGTGAGTGCAGGTTCTAGAGAGGAGACTGGCTGTGGTTTTGGAGAGGAGGGGTGGAATACTTGCACTCTCATAGCAATTGACACTAGCCAAACCGCACGGGTTTACCTTCAACCTGAACAAAGTGTTGAACTTTCCATAAAAGAAAAAGTTACAACACAAATTTTGTAAGCTGTCAATTATAGTTTTTAACTATAATACACCCTATATATATCTATATACACACACTATACTCTACAAGACCTGCTTTGCGGTCTCCGTCATCTTGCTTTCATAATGTGACCCTTGTCCAAGATCTTTCACTTGCCAGTTTTTCCTGCTTTCAGTACAGTTCACTTGATGCCTAATATATTATACCCCTTGCTTGGTTTGACTGGTAAAAGAGACGTTTTATTTACTCAACCTGCCAGTGGCTTTAATGTTATGGAATGAATGAGCTATAAATAAAAGCCCAAAGGCAAAAAGACTGAATCCCTTTAAACTTGAGATCATCTAAGGAAGGGGGGGGGGGGGGGGGGGCAAAAAAAGTAAGGGTCAAAAACCATGTAGTCGTTGAATTTTGCAATCCTAGCAATAGCATGATCTTCTGTGTGTTTGACTATAGATACAAATGTGCTAAGAGTGACAGCAGAGGGTGAAATGTAACATGTTTATGCTGTAATGGCTTCACAGGGCAATTCTGTCCTCTGAACGGGGAAGTCCTACACGCTAGTAGCCTCACACACGATTAAGAGTAAGGAACAAAATCAGGTTAAAAAAAAACGAGTGCATAAGGTAATGAAACAGGATGCATTGTTATGTGACATCAGTAAGGTCACTGTTCATTCATTCATTATACGCAGGATTTCCACCAAAACCTATTACTGTTTAAAAGGTTTAGATGATGCTATTCTGGATACACCAAAATAGATGCAAAAGTCCTCTAACTCGAAAGCATGTCGTTTTAGCATCTTGATGTGTTTAACTTTCAAACATATAAAGTGATAAAGATCCTTTCAGGCAGTTATGACTGTTTCCAAAACACCGCTCCAGCCTGTTGAGCTACTCTCTGTGTACATGAAGCAACAGGCATTCACGGTCAACATGACTCATGATAATGTTGAAACACTGGCGAATACTAGCCTAATCTTCAGAGTGACTCCTAATCCTCTGGTCCTCGTGTAAATTCACATTCTTCAGTTTACCATCTCATTCCAATTAGGAGCTGCTTAAATCTTCATATACACCAAGCAACATGATTATCTGATAATAAAATGACTGAACAGAGAATAATGTTTAGAGAAGAAAAGCACTGAAAGGCTTCCATGATGTTCTCAATGACCACTTTCTTTTTCTCCCTCTCCATACATCAACTCAAAACAAGTTCTGTTGCGTTTACTACGGGAAAAAATAACAGTAAATTCAATCCGCTGGTCTATGCCGGGAAAAAATGGCAACATTATTAAATGAATACGAGTCGCATTTGACAGTTTGCTTTCATTTAGTGAAACGAAAGTTGGACAAGCAAGGATAATTGAGCCAGGAAAACATGTTAGGATTTGCCATGCTATTCCATGTCTTTGTCTAGGTTAAAAGACATCCAACCTGTCTATAGAAGTATTAATGACTAATAGTTAATCCTAATAAATATAATTAATTTGGCCCTGTTAGGGTTATGCTAATCAGATTTTTATGAAGAAAAGATCTCAAAGATTTTTCCTTAAAGGGGAAAAAAACTGTTTTCAAACAATATCTGCTTATCCACATTCATTATCTGATAAAAGGTGAATACTTCATGAAACTCACACATGATCAGCAACTCATTTAAATAGCACTTTGCACAAAAAGAAGGTCAGCAAACTGAAATATTAGCGGAACACAGGCCTTCCCACAATAACAATACAAGTGGTGACCGACCATAACTAAACCACTTTTCCCACACTGCAGCTTACGCAACTTAATTGTTAATACAGACAGTACAAGGAAGCACTTTGGTAGTATTTTTAAAGTCACTTCCTCTCACCATCTTTCCATGTAAAAATCTGGTACAGTCATCTTTAACTTTCTGAAGTGTCTCGTAAGTTTCTTATTGAAGTGCTTGAACACTGTAAAACTTATGAATGTGATTTAACCACAAAACAAATAAACAAACAAACAAAAAAAAACATCCACACAAAATTTTTTTATAAAAAATTTATGGTTGCAGGTCTTACCTCCAGAAACCGTCTCATATGGAGGGGGCAGGTCCAGATGAGAGAGAGATGAAGATGGAGGAAGAGAAACAGATGGTTCACCTACAGAGGCGTCATCCTGAACGCCATACCAATTCGGCCAGATAGATGTCTAAAAAAATTTTGAATAAATACCACAATTCCAACTATAGTACAAGTTAACTTTTCATTTTCACCAAACTTTTCATTTTGATATCCAAGATATTCTGGATTAATGGCACCCTGTATCATATCTACTTAATTATTTTCTCTAGAGAAACCATTTCCATTTCATTTGGTTGAGATAATGGGTATGAAATTTAAACCAAGCACAACATAGCCCAGGGAGTTCAACACACAAACAAAAAGTAGTTTAAAATACACTGCCTGGCCAAAAAAAGTTGGACACTCAACAGATTTCTTTGACCGCCTTTAGCTTTGAGTTCTATGCACAGTCAGATGGCAAATTCATGTCTGAAAATAATAATTCATGATTCTATAACCACTTTTTCACAATTTGAATACTGAAATATGTCTGTCCCATCAGGGAAGTAAAAACAATCCCACAGATGTGATATTCTGGTCCTTAAACTCAGGTTGTCAGCAGATTTCACTGCCACGTGACATTGCTAAGCCTAGACCTGGCTAACTGAAGCAAATCCAGACCATACGTTTTTCATTATTCGTTGAAGGTGTGGCACATTCTTTACAGGTTTTAATAACATGTTGGGCAGATCTTAATCCAATTCCAGTCATTTAACATCTCCTTAATAGTTTTCAGTGCTTGATGAAATCAAAATAATTTGGCCAGGCAGTGTAGGAAAAAAAAAACATTGCTTTTCGTATTTAAGTAAATAACCAGACATGATTTATACCATCTATAAACATCCTTAATTAATTAACTGACATAGCACACTTACATTTTGGTTCTCACACATCTGATGCAAGTATGCTCTGCCTCCCACAATAACAATCTGGGCATTGCGTGGATTGCTGAGATATGCTGCTAGCTGCCTCTGTCTTGAGCGGTACCAGCAAACGTAGAAGAAGATCTTTATCATAATAAATATTATGACAACTCTGCAAAGAGAAATACAGGCATGTTAACAAAGCTTCATTCGAAGCAAATCAGATCAGGTTACTAAAAAAACATTATACTCAAAAAACAGGTGCTATGATGTTGTCTAGACCCAATTTTCCAATTACAGAATGTCAAAGTGATTTATTCTTCTTGTTTCACAACAAAATACCAACTCTTTTTCATTCCTGGCTCCTCAACTAATATTTGGTCAAAAAAAAAAAAAAAAAAAAAAAAAACCACTAACAAACTTGTTGCTAAAATCAAATTAATAACTTTTAATTTCCAGGAAACCTAATGTAAAGTAGGCTATTAAAATATTTGCAGAATACCAAAGTGTTTAATCCAGCCAAGCAACAAATTAAATTAATGTGTTGAAAAACCACCAGCTGCCAGAACAGCTCTTTTGGAATGAATCTGGCATGACCACGGTTTTAATAAAAGCCTCTATACTCTAAGATATTCTTAATAAGAGATCATTCTCAGTCTCTTCACAGTATAGGAGAACTGAATTTAATCCTGTACACACTGGTGACTAACTGTTCATACGTTGCCCAGACGACCACAGTTAATATCCTTAAACAGCAATCATGGTTTTAGGTTCTATTGGACTTCAAGGTAAGGATAAAGAAAGAAATTAAAAACAGACAATTCTTACTTACATGTACCAGTACAGCTCCATAGTTTAATCTCTTCAGTATGAATCAGTCTTCATAACCAATCTTCTTCATAATCTTGAGGCTGGCTGAAACAAGAACAGAACAAACGGTTTACTGTTTAAAACTAAAACAAATGAAACGTTTACTGAAAACTTCTATTACTGACGCTTATCCTTGTGTGCCTTACGGTATCATTTATGATATACTTTATTTTCACATTTTAAAATGTATAAACAAACATACTT
Organism: Clarias macrocephalus; assembly: GCA_011419295.1. Lineage (NCBI taxonomy): Eukaryota > Metazoa > Chordata > Actinopteri > Siluriformes > Clariidae > Clarias > Clarias macrocephalus. The sequence continues at coordinate 18,800 of JAAGKR010008505.1, forward strand.
CAACAACTCCACCCCCCCCCCACTCTCATTTTGCATAAAAAGACAAAAGAAAGCACAGCCTTTTCCGAGCACTGACACTGGAGTTTTCTTAACTAGATATAAATAAACATATTAAAGAAAACTCTAGAGAGCTCTTGTGGTCACATGACCCAGAATCTAAAAATTTATGGCAACTGTGCCTGCCAAAGATGATAACTCCAGGACAAATAATCATAAATCGCTATTTTTTTTTCGCCTCCAAATCAACCTAATGTATTATTTGAGGAAAAAGCAGTTTAACAGGAAATTTTGCATATTCTAAATGAGTACCAAAAAACAAAAAGGGGTGGGGAGGTGGGTCATAATTATAATGAAATGTAGCCTAATTTAATTTAATTTTCCCTGCATCTACTCTAAACTAACAAATATAACACTCGTACATAAGGCAAGTACTTAGGGGTGTTCATGGTGAACCGGGAATTTTAATTGTGCAGAATAACAGAACACAGTTATGAGAGTAAAAAATAACTTTACATAATATTCTGCTACACCAACAATTTTTGTCCCAGCATTTCACTACTGCTTGGACACCATTAAGGTAGAATGGTTTCTCATTATGGAACCATGATCACGTCTTAGACACTGGCTTCCCAGGAACTCCTATAATGGGCCAAAAAATATGGAAATGGCTTGGAACAAAGTCAGGACTGAATGGGGGATGTCTAATTAAGTTCCTGTAATGTGCAAGTGACGTTGGTGAATGGTTGTATGTACAGATCTCACAGACAGACGTGTCTCTTACACAAGCTGGCGACAACAAGTAATTAGTTGATTTTCAATGATGAGGCATTCCACTCTGTGAATGATCAGTGGAATGAATGCAGTGGAACGACATTCACGGATGTATGGCCGTCTTGAAAACATTTGCATTATTCCAAAGTTTTATAAGAGTCTCATCACTGCACGGTGCTTGCAGTCTTCTATTAGGGTCAATCGGTTTTTACATGTTCATTCATCACATGTCCAGGTTTGACTGGAATGCCCCTCATCATACTGCCTAAGGGTTCCCCCCAAGCCATGACTCCGTTATTTTATTTATTTACGTTGAAACAAGGACATGTAACAGTGTAATTTTGCTAAGAAAACATGTGCAATTAGAGATCTATATTAGAACTATTACAGTTTCATGACCTGTTCAGCCACAAAACCACACTGAAGTTTAATAAGAGTCTACACATGGTACCTCAAAACCATAGTTTTATATCTTTGTACACAATTCCTCATCCTGAGCAATGTGTAAATGCTACGATAACTTGTCTAGTAGATTAGGAAAATCATTACAATATTAAACAAGTAGCCCACGCTACCACTGTATTCTTTGACGTTTATGTTCAAATCTACCAACACTTCCATAGTATTCAATCTATTTCATTTTCAAAATATGAAACTACTTAAATCTTAAAGAAATTTAAACTCCTCCATTTCCTTTAAATAACGTGGAGGGGAAATTTTACTCATAAAACACACCGAGAATGTGCAAAAACAACTCAAGTCTTTCTTAATCGTTTACGTGTTTTTGTAATTAGCATTAGCTAGTCAAGCTCCCAGAGGCTAGCAGGAGTAGCTTAGCCATTTAGCTTTACAGAAGCAGCCTTCCGCGTTTTCTTACTAAACTGTTATTACTTCGGTCATCTTTAATACCAATCTCCACAGATTACCTCTTAAATTAGCTAACGTTTATCGAATTACAAAAAAGGACTTACCTCTCGCCGCGTTGCTCGTTATCTACAATCCATTAGCCGTTAGCATTGCGCTTGTTTATTTTCCAGCTAAGCGAGGAATGTGGCTCGTGTTTAATGGCTAAACACACCGCGTGTAAGTAGTCGTAGCAAACAACAACACAGATCTCCTTTTCAAATTATAACCCGAATTCTTTTTTTTTGTTGTTGTTTGTTTGTTTGTTTTAGTTCTGATAAGTTTTCGAGACACTATCACGGAGCTCGTTTTCAAGAGCTTACATTAATAAATCTTTGTGCATGGCTAAATCAGCTTCCGTCACGGAACGCCTCAAACCATGGGCGTGTCACAAATCGCCAGCTTCTACACCAAGTGTGCATATACTAGGCGTTCAGCCATTTTCTAGGGTCTGCATTCGACTGGTTCAAGACGGTTCTTACTAGAGATGTGACTCACCAGTCACCTCCTGACACAGTATTATCACGATAACTAGGTGCCGATTCGATTAAAATTGAAATTCCAAGTATCGTGATTTTATAAACATACGGATTAAATAATGCATTTGTTTCATGATTTTGTTACAACCTTAATGAGTAATTAAATGTAGTCCATTCCTTATAAGATTAGTTTTATCACTTAGAAACCAAATGCAGCATTTACGCAATACAAATTAACTTAAAATAAAATAGTTGAATACAATATGCATTATGTATTATTATAATATATGTATCTATACAGTCATGGCCAATCAAATCGAAAACCAGCCAATTCTGGTCACTGGCCTATCGACCAGTTGATTTCTATAATAAATGTAAAAATAATTTAAAAAATATCTCAATTTTAGAATCAGCATAACTGAACTGATTTCCCCCACATCTCTAGTTATCATTGTATTGGTTTGGTTAGATAATTATCAGTAGCAAAATTAATAATTTTGGTTGTAAATTTAATTCATTGTGGCACAGAAGAAGGTAGTTCTTCAAATGGAAGTTAGAAAATAATGTGAAATGTCCCTATTCCTATACAGTATTATAGTATTCGATCAACTGAATATAGCGAGTTTAGGTTTACACTTTAAGTGCTGCATTTTTCCCCCATCGTGTAACTATCTACAGAGGGAGCCAGTCGATTTGAGACACACCCCATGTGTCTTGTAAAACGAGGAAGGAGTGGGCTGCAAATCCAAAGATGATGCATTTCCCGATAAACTTTTTAAAGAAAAACAACACATTCATTCCACAATTTTAACGCATTATTGAGGGGGTGGATTGTTGAAGTGTTATGGACTATTAACTAACATGGGACAGAAAGTTTATTCAACCTTTATACTGTATTAGCAGATACAAAAAACCTGAGCAGATATTGTGACGTACCAAAACCCATATTATTACCCATATATGGCAAAGAAGAGATTGTTCATTTCAGAATTCTGGTTCTTGATCTTGTAAATATGTGATTTTATCCTGTCACAAACATTTATATTAAGATTTTAAAAGATTTAAAGTATGTTCAACACATCTGGGATAATCTGTGAAAAAATAATCTCTGTTAAATCGTCTAACAGGATAATCAGACTTGTATTAAGGTAAATTTATTGCTTTATTGTTCATAACAGAAAAATGAATGTGCAATACCGCCCCCTGTTAAATTGAAAGAGTTCCTGATTTTCAGAGGATTAAGAAAAACTTCACATCAAAGTTTTGTTAAGAGCAAGTCAGGCTTCATAAAGACATATGCACAAATCATTTTATTTATATCATATATTATATAAGTGCTATACATTATTTTGTTTTTAGCCATCCAAATCTGTTTTAAGTGAGTCACACAAAATTTTGGCTTATTCCTTATTCCATTGACCTGAATTAGCAATTAAATCAGCTATAACATAGCTGACCATAATCAGGAAAAAAATAAAAAATAAAATTCACAAACGCACCATCAAGCTAGATCAGATAAATTATGGAATCTAAATAAACTACATGATTCCATGTTGCTTTCTTTTAAAGCCTCAGCATTATTCAAATAATCTTTTAGATGCTTTGACAATGCTGCAAATGAACCAGTTTTGCCAATGAACTGAAAGAACACACTTTTAAAAATCTTTTAAAAAATTCTCATCTGTTGTCCTCAATCACGATGGTCCTTCTGGGATACGTTTCCACCTCCACAAATATGTAGCGGAATTCATATTTTCCACTTTCAGGATTCTGGGAAATTTAAAAAAAAAAAAGTACACTTTCTCATCACAGCAATGACATGAGAGTGTGTTGTTGGTGAATTGTGCTTTTAAAATAACTTAAGAATCGACCTTTACCTCTTGTGATTCTGAGTGCACGGTGCCACGCAGTCCAGGCTCAGACCCCTCAATATAGAATTTCAGCCTCATGTGCTTCTGTCCGTCCTTCATATACTCAATATGACTAGAGAAAGATTACAGACGTACTGTACATAAGGTTTTATATATATATATATATATATATATATATATATATATATATATATATATATATATATATATATATATACACATTTTATATACATTACCAGTCAAAAGCTTGTGCACACCTTTGAATTTACTTTCTATATTATGGAATACTGGATTTTTCTTTTTACACATAACACATGTGGCATTAGGTAATTAAGGAAAAACAACAACGGCAACACACATAGTCAGTTGTTATTTTTTAGACCTGAAGGTCAGCTGTTTTTGAAGAATCCTTTCATTAACTTTTTTTTTTGTTGTATTTATACGCACAGCACTGTTGCATTCTCAAATCTGAGTGTTTCGCAATGCTAACTACAAGAGAAGTGAGAGAATGTTGTTCAGGCAATGATTGACTACAGTTGGTATTCTCTAAGTGATTCTCTAAAGAATGTGTTAATTGGATGTTAAAATAAAATAAAATGTATTAATAAATAATTTAAAGTATAATGTGCTATTTTGAATTAATGAAATAATAATAAATTTTGGCACATGCTTTTATGAAAAAATAATCAACTTTGGGTAGTAACTGTAACTCTGTGTCAGTCTGCATCACATCACCACACTGTTGATTATCTAAGGAATAATAATTTACCAATGCTTACAATGTTTAATTTATTAACGAACAGCATGTTCATTTTAATGGTCGATAGCTAGATGTAATGTTATGGAACGTACAAGAGACAAGTTCCTTCCTCTTCTTACTAATGTTATAGCTGAAGTCCTGTGTTTCTCTCCTTCTCACACACACAGAAAATGCAGTCTATCCTTTAACTGAAAAAAATGGGGAAACTTTCTTCAGATTTAAGAATTTAACTGTTCTCTGGTATTAGTTGGTTTAACAGCATGCCTCCAAGTGTTTTCTTTATTACATGACATAGATTAAGTGCTGTTTCTCATTACACATGTTTTTTTTTAAATGAACTTATCCATTATTTAATAAAAGTCAAATACTGATACACATTTACAATAAATCTCAAAGCCTAAAATCATATACCTAACTTGCTGTCTTCGTCCGCGGCGTGTGGTCTCGCCGTACCCTTTAATGGGCTCACCAAAAGCTCCAATCACCTGTAACCCACAGTGAGTGAAGGATACAATCATATTAGTGCTGCAAAATTCATCACATAAAAATCTAAATCGCGATGTGGACCTGTGCAATTATTTACCTGCAATTTATTACAGGTAATTCAAGCAGAGTCAATAATTCATGTTTGTCAAACTGTTTACATTGAGCAAGTAGCTTATTAGCAGCTTATTTTAAAGTAGATTATTAAAGCCAGCACATAACTGTACATAACATTGCTTTTACTCAACATTTTGATTTCATTTATGGTGCAGGCTAAATTTCAGGCAGATATGTAAGAACTGGAAAAGTTTAATTAAATTCTGTCCAGTGGTCGATTTAATACGCGCCCACAGTTTGACGCATGCGCAGTACGCAGGCAAAACATGTTAAATCTGTTACAAAACTGCTCATAACGTCCCGTCTACTCAACATTTTGATTTCATTTATGGCACAAGTTTGACTTCAGGCAAATGCCTAGGGACTTTCTTTCCAGCCTGTTTTGGGTACTGCTCTGACAAATAATTTAGTTTTGGGTCCTCCAATGTATGAAACATAAAGTGTTCAGACCCATGTACAGACAAAACCTTCCTTTAACTTATATGGAAGATACAGGGTTTTAAAAAGTTTCAAGACTAGTTTTTGTAACACACCAATAGACTGAAGCACAAGGTTGCATGCATGCACAGTCACAGGGAGCACCGACAGTTTACCAAAAGACATCATCATGTGTATATAGGGAGGGAGCTGTGCAACTGGTGCTATACTGACCATGTGCGTTACCTCATCTACTATTTCATCATGGACAGCAAGGTAGAACAAAGGCCGAACGTGAAAATTTGTGAGAAGCTGGGCAAATCACAGAGACGTCTTACATGATTCGGCACGTTTGTGGCAATGCTACAGTGAGTCATTCGAGGTGTTTTAAGTGGCACACAGCCTTCAAAAGCGGAAGAACATCACTGGAAGATGACGAGCAATCTAGAAGTCCTCCAACGCGTTTAACCCCTGAAAATGTCGATACCATTCAGCAACTCATGCGTCACGATTATCAGAGAACAATCCACAACATTGCTGCCATTGTCAGGGTGTTATACGGAACAGTTCAGGCAATTCTCACGTATGATTTTTGAACATGCGCCATTTTGCTACAGAAGGAACATCAGATCGCTTAATGTCGATCATCATTACCGGTGATGAAACTTGTGTATGGTTACGACCCTGAGACAAAGCAAGAAAGAGGAAGAGCCCATCATCTCCACAACCGAAAAAGTCCACACCTCGACCAAGTGCATGCTCGTCTATCTCTTTCATAGCATTGTGCATCAAGAATTCGTCTGAGGAAGGACATATGGTGAAAGTGACCGGATCTAAGGCACGTGCATCTCGAAACTTTTTGATACCCACACATATAATCTAGAATGGGATGCTCAGAAAGCACATACAGGTGTTACGACAAGCTTCTGTGCGTAGTACAACAGTGAGATTACTAAGACTTATTCTTACCTCTGGGTGTGTCTTGCATTTGTTAAAAGCCTTGCCGTAGATTTTGCTTGGACTTGATGATGAGAACAGTTCTTGAAAGATGACATACAGAAGTCCTCCTGTGAGGAATGGAGAAAGTGCCCATGGTTATACAATGTATGGAATAAACAACCAGAAATTAGGGATGAATCTCATCAGCTGGTAACTTCACCTGTAACTCCAAGACCAACAAGCACCACGATCAGATATGTGAAATCTCTCCCAGCTTGCTTCACTGATGGAAACACATTCATTTGGGTTAAATAACGTTATCAGCAATTATTGCAATTTAGTGGTTTTTTTTTTTTTTTTTGTATTTTATTACCTTTCTGTGCAGCAGAGAGGCTTGAAGAAGGCTGGCTAGTGGAGATTGACGTCTCCTTTCCCCTGTGTTGATCCTGAGCTTTATTCCTGCACTCAGCTCCAGTGTGGACATTTCTTACTTGAGTGAAAACACTGTGATATTGCACACAAGCCCACTGAGGACATTTATTTAACCGGATTACAGCAGGGTTATGCAGCTGCAAAACTGATAGAGGACATGTGGCATGAACACGATTTAATATATGTACACAGTATGAGGGTTTGCCAAACCGGGATAGCAGTGAATAAAACATTATGACCGCTATTATCTAACGTAAATCTTACACGTCTAAGCGAAGTCCTTCAGCACCAATAGCTAATCCTCGGCTAACTAGCTCGCGTCGCTAGCTTGAAACTATTGCTTAGCTATAAGAGTTAACAAACTACAGAGTGAGGGGGGGAACACTTTTATTTTAAAATTATAAAGCCATAGAAACTCCTCGTTGTCATTAAAAATGCGTATCACACGTTTGAAAAGACCCATACAAGCGTTACCATAGACGTTCACCCTAAGAACCCCCTTCAAAATAGTAGCATGTTAAACCTCTTAAAACTGAGCTAAACGCTAAATAGGAATGCTAAGGACAATAGGGATAATTTCACTATTTGTATTGTTCGTGTAATTTTAAAATATTAATATTGATAATATTACGTTCTGTGGTACTATTGGTTTTAGCTAAAACACAAGCGTTTCCGGTGTTTTGCAGCGTCACGCGGTTGTGATTCTCAAGTGTTCATGGGAGTCGTAGTTTCTTTTTCTTCAAGCGAACGTGTCGTTCAATATCATCTTTGAGATTTTTTATAGCTAATTAAAAAAAAATCACCAAAAAATTAATAGAAAAGTACACATTGGATATTAGTCCTATTGATCTTAGAAGTGATATTCAGTGATATACACTGATCAGCCATAACATTATGACTACCTGACTAATACTGAGTAGGTCCCTCCCTTTTCCACCAAAATAATACTGACCTGTGTCCTCAATTTGCCTAGCGCTTCTATTAGATCGAACAACACGTGTCAGCCTTCACTCCTGCATCAATAAGTCTTGGCTGCTCATGACCCCATCGCCAGTTCACCGGTTTTCCTTCCTTTGATCACTTTTGGTCTGTCCTGACCACTGCAGCCTGGAAACATCCCACAAGAGCTGCAGTTTTGAAGTTGCTCTGACCCAGTTGTCTAGCCATTACAATTTGACCGTTGTCAATGTCACTCAAATCCTTATGTGCCCATTTTTTTTCTTCTTCCAACACATCAGCTTCAGGATAAAAGATTCACTTGGTGCCTAATATACCCCACCCACTTCCAGCTGATATTGTAACGAGATATTGAAAATACAGCTACTTTGAGAAGGGCCAAATTGTGATGGTCACTGATGCACATGGGGAGTGAAGGCTGGTCTGTGTCCGATCCCATTGAAGCGCAACTGTAGCTCAAATTGAGGAAAAAGTTAATGCTGCTTCTGATGGAAAGGTGTCAGAGCACAAAGGTCATTAATATTTTGGTGGCAAAAGGAGGGGGACCTACTCAATATTAGGTGGGTGGTCATAATGTTATGATTGATCAGTGAATGTCAATCTGTATAGTTAACTCACTCACTCACTATCTATACCGCTTAATCCTGTATTCAGGGTCACGGGGGGCCTGGAGCCTATCCCAGGAGACTTGGGGCACATGGCAGGGTACACCCTGGACAGGGTGCCAGTCCATCGTAGGGCACACACACACACTCATTCACATACTACGGACAATTTGAGAACACCAATTAGCCTAACCTACATGTCTTTGGACTGTGGGAGGAAACCCACCAAGCACGGGGAAAACACGCAAACTCCATGCACACAGAGACAGGAATCGAGCCTGGTTGGGGATCGAACCCGGACCCTGGCGGTGCAAGGCGACAGTGCTAACCACTACACCACCGTGCCGCCTCTGTATAGTTAAATTATAGTAATTTTATTAATTGTTCTTTCAGTTCATAACGGATGCTTTTGTAATAGTCACACAATCCGTTATTTTAAACTGTGTTTGATCGGTGGCCAGAGCTGCCTACTCTTACACATTGAGAGTGAGACTCCTGTAATCGCTCATCTTCACTTGCTCTCATGCCACACTTCCAATTTCTCACACTTTTCATATTCAAATTAAATGAAAATAAAACTGAGATTGTGGCCTTTGGAAAAATGGATTCCTTGTGTGCTCCTGGCAGCGACTTTGCTCCATTAGCGATTTACTGTAAACCATTTGTAAGGAATTTAGGCGTAATATTTGATAGTGATTTAAAATTTGATAAACAAATAAACTCAGTCGTTAGAATTTTAGCTAAGATTAAGCCTTTTTTATCATTCACAAATTTTGAGAAAGTAATTTTTATTTCACCTCAACTTGATTACTGTAATGCATTATATACAGGAATCAGTTAGTCATTTCTTTCTTGTCTACAGCTTGTCCCAAATACTGCTTTACCGGTAAAGCTGCTTTACTCCACGTTTTTACTGCTTTACTCCACGTTTTACCGGTACATGCAAAAGTGATCACATCAATCCGGTATTAAAGTCACTTCACTGGCTCCCGGTTCGCTACAGGATTGATTTAAAAAATTTGATTACTTGTTTTTAAATCACTGAGTGGTTTTACACCTCTGTACATCTCTGAGCTTTTACAACCGTATACAATATCAAGAAATCTCAGATCCTCAGACCAATTACTCCTCTCTGTCCCAAGGTCTACATTAAAGCTCAAAGGTGACCGAGCACTTTCTGTCACTGCGTCTAAATTATGGAATGGTTTACCATTTAATATTAGAGCAGCACCTACATTAGAGACTTTTAAATCCAGACTGAAAGTTCACTTCTTTTCAATGGCTTTTACACCTGGCTGAGATTTGATTCCTTTTATTCTTTTAATTATTTATTTGACTTTTTAGTTAAGTTTAATTGATTAATTATTAGATTAAATAATGTATGCATGACTTCATTTGATTATTGTTTTTATTAACTGTCACTAACTGATTTTTATTTATTTTTTACATAATTAAATTACATTTTATTCGCTTTCATTTTATGCTGTTTAAATCTGGTCATTTTATTCTTATTGTTGTACAGCACTTTGGTCAACTTCGGTTGTTTTTAAATATGCTATAAATAAATTTGACTTGACTTGACTTGACAAAACAACTGTCTGTGAAAGATGCAAGTGTGGCCAGAGCTAAATTTAGGAATGCCCATTAATCTAATCCGAATGTGTTTGGACTATTTGAGGAAACCGGAGCACCAGGAGGAAACCCACCAGACACAGGGAGAACATGCAAACTCTATGTACACGGACCCGAGATGGGAATCAAACCCTTACCCTGAAGGTACAGGCCCACAGTGCCATCTTGGGGAAGAATATTTGCATAGAGTTTAATTATATAGTTCTTTTTATATTTATAAAAACAATAAAAAGCTAACAAACTTAGTTAAGAGAGAATCACATGTGTGTGATATTAGAGGAACAGTGAGAGAGAGTGAGAGAGAGAGAGAGAGACTGAAAAATCATACATGCATGCACATCCCACTTTATATTCAGTATTTTTTTCCTCTTCATTTTCTGTTAATAATCAATGATTCTTCTTTAACTGATTTTCTACATTTGCTATTACTCTCTTCATCTATACTACTTTATCCTGTATTCAGGGTCATGGAGCCTATCCCAGTATGCTTAGGCAGGGTATACCCTGGATGGGGTGCCAATCCACATACACGGGGGCACACACACATACACACAATTTGGGAACACCAATTAGCCTAATCTGCAGGTTTTTGAACTGTGGGAGCAACAGTACTAACCACTACACCACCGTGACACCCTATTCGTTATTATTATTGTTGCCATTGCTTTCCCACTATTTCAGTAGTTTTTGTGACATGAATTTGACCTTTGGCAATACAAATGTCCATATTGGTCATGCTGATAAAGTACAGGTGATTCTCTGCGTAGTGGTTTGGGTTAAATGTAGAACTTAAAAACCACCATTTTCAGGATTTCTATATTGTTTGGGGTCTTTAAAAGTCTGAGGGATGAAGACATTAAGATTATGGTTTCAGATATATATATAGATTCTAACTAGGAAATGTGGTTGGAAAGTATTATGTCTCACTAATGACAATGATGATTTATGATGTACTTTTTAAAGTATGAATTAGGTTATAGCTAGTGCTTCATGCATGAGCTATAATTGTTAATGAGTGTTCTCTGTCTTTGTACTGCAGGGCCTGTATTTACAAAGCTTCTTAAGCCTAAAAGTTGCTCCTAGTGATGAAATTCTAAGAAAAATCTTAGGGCATTTTCTTAGAATTTCTCCTTATTTTTAGGATTAAATCTTAGTAAAGATAAAAATTATCCATAAAACATCTTAGCCCTAAAAACAGCTCCTAAGGGTAAAATTTGTTAAGAGTAGAGAGGAGGACTTTTAAGAGGTTTAAGAGTTTCTCTAGCAGAGGACAAAATAGCGGAAGGAAGAAATATTCTCCAAACACTGAGCGTAAAGCTAAAAGTAAACACTGCTCTCACAACTAGTTTTTACGCTTTGATACTACTGGACTTGATCAGTTTTTGCGCTTTTTGAGAAAACGCGCATATCATCTGACCAACAACAAGCGAATCCATCAGCAAATAATCACAACTCCGGCACAAAGGTACGTTACTATGTCCACCATTCAGCTCGCTCAGTGTGTGGAGTGCAGGATGTTTAGACATTCTTCCTCCGTCATTAGTGATAATTTTATTTGTGATAGGTGTGTGTTAGTGAGCACCCTGACGGAGAAGATATTAGCATTAGAGGAGCGCATCCAGACTCTAGAGAGGGTTAGAGAGCGCGAGAGCAGCGTTATTCCCGTAGCGGAAAGTCTGGGTGCCGCAGGCGGAGATAATCATCCCCCGACTCCGGCAGTAGAGCCCTCACAGCGGGGCGAGTGGGTGACGACTCGGCGGCATACTCGTTCAGCCAAAGCTAACGCTAAGGCTAGCCCACCGGAGCACACCTCTTCTGCGCTTCACGTGTCCAACAGGTTCGCTCTCCT
>JAAGKR010008506.1:0-31006 GCA_011419295.1 Clarias macrocephalus
AAACGACCGTCAACACAAAACAAACTGAAGCCTCGTAGTGTTCCCTACTACGTATTACAGTAAGTTTTCAAAAAGTTCTCGGCCTCATTCACCGAGGTAAATGACTTTTGTCCACCTTCTTTAGTTATGATCCTCAACCTTGCTGGAAAGAGAAGGGATGGTTTAAGGCCCTGTTTATACAGCTCCGCCATAACCTCACGGTACTGTGCTCGCTGCTCCATAACTTCTGGACTGTAGTCATCGTAGATGGCGATCGGCTCGTGCTGATATTGTAACGAGCCCCTTCGTTTCCGAGCCTCCCTCATCACGGCCTCTTTAATCTGATAGCGGTGAAAGCGAACTATCACCGCTCTTGGTCTTCCGCCTTGCTTCGGTTTAGCCACAGGAGCTCGATGTGCCCTGTCAATCTCCGGAGGAGAGGACAGAGTTTGTTCGCCCAAAACGTCCATCAACAGCTGTGAAAAAAACGCAGACGGTTGGGGGCCCTCGACGGATTCCGGCACTCCAACAATCCTGATATTGTTACGCCGACTCCTACCCTCCAGGTCCGACGCCTTAGCCTTTAATTTAGCTTTGTTAGCTCCGAACATACCACATCCAGCGAGTGAATTTTCTCACTAAGAAAGTCTGCATTAGATTCTAGCGAGGTATTTCGTTTACTTTAATTGTTTTGTGAGATTTTGCACTTTTTTTTTACAAGTGAGAGAAAAAACCATGAACAGTAAAATAGTATAATCGTTTTTGTAAATTCATGTATCATTATTTGATATCAAATATTGTGTGTTTTAGAGTCTTATTGCACTTTACAGGCATTGTGCTTACGAACATTTGGACATTAACATACATTAAAAGGTAATATTATAAAATGTGGCCTGAGCTGCTGTTGTGTTTTCACCACTTGTAATTTCAAGTAATGAAAGTACATGCCTACAGATATGTATGAATGGGTGCGTTGTGTCCCTTTGACCAGGTTCCTTTTCCTTCATCATCAGTGTGTGTGTCTGTGTGGCTTTGATTCTGATTGGAGGATTCACACTGATGATGATCTATAAAATGGAAGAGATCTCACGGTGATCAAAGAAACACATTTTGCCTCTCCCTCAGATGCACACACACACACACACACACACACACACACACACACACACACACACACACACACTCAGGATTATTTGATATTTCTATTAAAATATTGGTGATATTGACCAATATTCAAAAAACATGTTCACACGCACACACACACACACACACGTCTCCCTTCACTTCTTTATAAAATTGTAACCCCCCCCCTTCCGTTTCCTTTAGTTTTTACATTTATATATTATATTTTAGATTACAATTAAAAAAAAAACTCTACACAGTTAGCACAGCAGAATTCTATATGAACTAAAGTTTATGAAATTGCATTAATTCAAAATTAATTAAATGACCTCATCTTTCACTCATCTATACCACTTTATCCTGTATTCAGGGTCATGGAGGCCTAGAGCCTATCCCAGGAGACTTACGGCACAAGCGGGGTACACTCTGGACAGGGTGCCAATCCATCTCTGGGCACACACACTTGCACACTAATTCACACACTACAGTCGATTTTGGAACGTCAGTTAGCCTAATTTGCAGGTCTTGGAAGAAACCCACCAAGCACGGGGAGAACATGCAAACTACTGTACATGCACACAGAGACAGGAATCGAACCTGGTCGCAAATTGAACCCAGACCCTAGAGATGCAAGGCGACAGCGCTAACCACTACGCAACCATGCCGCCCCTCAACTTTCAAATTTCATTAATTATTTTCATAGTCACACACAATTACCAGAAAAATGTTCAAACAGCACTTTTTATGCGCAAACGCATGCTGAAAAACTATTGTAAGATGTATATAATTATAATTGGTATAATTGTAAAAATGGAAGTCTTCTGGATTGTGAAAAGGCGTTACAAAACATAGCTATATAAATTAAGCATGACATTTTACGTATAAACATGCAGCTTAGAAACGATAAGTATTTGTATAAGTATGTGATAAGTATTCACAGCTGACAATGTCGGAAATAATAAATCAAACTTTGCTCCTGGAGCACTGCAGAGATGCACATGTTCATACATTTCGCAACCACACAGCAGGAAAATCATCAAAAACACACATTAAAATATCGATATTTATAGGGAAATTTTATATATTTATGTAAAAATTATTTGAGTGTTCACAGCTGTTTTCTGAGATTCTCTGTTATAAGCAGCACTTTTATTAACATGACATTCCCCCATTTTTCACACTTCCAAGGGCTATGTGCAGCAAACTAACAGGTGGCACTTATGCTTTCACAAACTGATGTACACTCACTTTATTCTGTACTCACTTTATTTTTAGACGTAAGGGTATTGCAGAATTTTTGTTTAAGTATTGCTTTACCCTGTACTACCTCATTCACAAGCAATTTTTTTATTACTTTTGATCAGATCTGAGTCTTACACAGCTCTTACACAAATGCCACTTTCCTCATTTTGCTTTCTGTTAAAAAATAGATATTACTGCTTAAAACAATTTACATGTACTGTTTAAAATTATAAACAGTGCATGTTTGTCGTGCATGCATGCATACCATACAGTACATATACAGTGTGTGTGTGTGTGTGTGTGTGTGTGTGTGTGTGTGTGTGTGTGTGTGTGTGTGTGTGTGTGTGGTTCACATTTAATTTGTGGTTGCTTTGGTTTCTACCCACTATACAAAAATACCACATGCTGTCAGACTGGTTTCATTTTATCACATGATCAGAAACTCAAACACTTCTTAAAAATGACTGCAATTATACTGTATGTGACTACTTTGGTTTCTGTGCTGTCCCTACAGCACGACTACAAAATTGACAGCAAAACTCCAATAATAAAGAAAGACCTCAGTACAAGACAAAACTAGAATAAAAATTTCTCACACTAATTAAGTTAAACAGACATTGCTTTTTTTTAGGACTTGTGAGTATAATTCTGTTTCTTAAATGTTGCCTATAAAACTATATGAATATTTAGTGATCCATGATGACTAGTGAGAGAACGAGACAGAGAAACAATAACTTGCCTATTATCGCTCATGCACGCTAGCGTGTATTGAACACAAACATTTTTTATGCTGCCAAAAAACTTTTAGCAATATTATGTATAACAATTATATCTAAATTGATTCGCTATGATGTCAGCTAAACAATGGTGAGAATGTGTAGTTATTCAAGACACCCCATTTTTCACATTTATTTTCTTATGTTTTCTAAAATGATAAATGTTAAATTCATTGTACATTGTGCTCAAGTGTGAACACTGTCACTAGATGACACGTACAGTATCGTTAGGGAGTAAACTAAAACCCCACAGAAGCCAGGTGTTGCTGATTCAGTTTGCAGCCAAGCTAAACACAAGCTAAAATTTTGTGACTCCTTGCTCCTAACTACAGGTGGGTTAATATTCTTCCAAATGAGATGTAAATTCCCTTTGAGTAAGACATAAGAATGTTGAGAATCTGTGGTGGTAACATTGGTGGTACAGTAGTTTTGCTGTAATGTGGTTAGAATGATGTTTAGCTATACACTATTATGCAAGGCTAATCAACATGTTACCAGTGAATACAGTATCATATGGAGCCATCATACGGACTCGAAGTTAGAACCATAGGGATTGATGCCATAGTAAGTGC
This sequence comes from Clarias macrocephalus, assembly GCA_011419295.1. NCBI lineage: Eukaryota > Metazoa > Chordata > Actinopteri > Siluriformes > Clariidae > Clarias > Clarias macrocephalus. Next base: position 3,692 of record JAAGKR010008506.1, read on the forward strand.
CAGATACTGTACGTTAAAGGGCTAATATACAGTACGTATTGTTATGTGGTGCAGTATGAAGAGTCACACCACAAGATGTTTTTGTGGTGAGTCTTAACGCAGGGCTTCTGAGAGGGTGATGAAACAGGAGTTTGGGAGAGTGCATGTGATACGCATGGGAAGACCTTTCCGTTTGGAGATAGTGTTGGATTATTAATTTATGAAATAAAAGAAAACCAAAAGAAAACTGAAAACCCAAAATAAACAGAGCTCCGGCATCTATGCGAGAACGGACGGAGCTCTGGAAACTAAAAATAAGAACTTACGATCTTCTCTGGGCATTCATTCTTACCGAGGATTTATTTTGCCACTGTCTTTCAACAGCGCGTTCTGTCTGTCTTCCTTTCTCTCTCTCTCTCTCTCTCTCTCTCTCTCGTCCTGATACCTTACCGGTGCTACCTAAATGATCCCACAAAGTGCAGGTCAGGTGTGGCATGTCCAGGCTGATTGCCTTGCAGTGGTGTTGCCTGGCAACCATGTGTCTATGTGGCCACTGATTATTCTCTCTCCTGAGCTGAGGAATTGTGGGTAATCGTCTCCCCTGCTCGGTCTTAGTTCGCGTCTCTCACTGGTATAATCAACATCAGTGTAGTGTTTACTATAACACTGTGACCACACGTGTGCGCGTAAAACGTCTTGGGTTACTTTGCTGTAACCCTGTTCCCTGAAAAAGGGGAAATGTGGAAAGAGCTTAACAACTAAGCTTGAAGAGGTCTCCACTGACTGGTTGTTGAAGCATGTGTGTCAAACACGCCAAAAACTTGGCTTGTATAACCTCAGTTAGGTGACATTATCTGATCAGGAACACCTGGAGGTTATAAATAGGTCTGAACCAGAGACATTCTCAGGTCAATTTGTTTGAAAGGACGTCCAGTCACGCTTACAGTGCGGCATTGGAGTGCATCTCGTTCCTGCTTTTTCAGGCAACAGGGTTACAGCAAAGTAACCCGAGACATTCCCTTTCAAAAGCTACACTTGATGCTGCCTTTGAAAACGCTATGGGAACGAAAATACCAATGCCACCGCACTGGAAGTGTCTGGACACCAGGGTTGTGTAGTGTGTGCGCACAATCATCAAAGAGGTCTAGACCTGATTGTGGGATGCTGACTCTAGGACTGTGAGCCTGGAGTAGCATGGACATCCAAACTATAAAATCTGAGAAAAGTGTGTGGAGGGGACCAACCTACCGCATCACACACTTGCTTCTTCAAGGACAACTGGTTGCATCGTTGAGAATGGAACTTTCAGAAGATAATTCGGGTAAGGATGCAGAATAGTTTTGACCAGCCCAGGGGCAGAGTCTAGGCAGGATGATGAGATTGACAGAGCCTGCAAATTTCTAATTCTCTACAGAGAAATAATGGCTAATAGGGAAAAAAAACATTTTAAGGTTTAAAAGCCTAACAGGCACAAGTTCTAGAGGTTCGAGAGGGGTCTCAGCCAAAACCTTTGAACACAATAGCTAGGTCCGATGAAGGGACTGTTGTTCTAGTGGGCGGCCTTAACCGTTTAGCTCCACGAATAAAGCGGGCAGCTAACGGATGATTTCCCACAGAAACCTTCTCAATCAGAACATCGTAAGCCAGCCCTATACATTCTGAGAGTGCTATGGCATATGCCTGAGGACAGTTTCTCATGCATGAAACTCCAGCACTGAAACAATCTGGCAGTGGACTAGGTCTACATGGTTTGCCATACTTCACTTTTCAAAATCATTCCATCTGAGGGCATAAGTTCTTCTATTAGAGGGAGACCTAGCACTTGGAATAGTTTCTATTACCTAAGTTGGAGTACCAGGATCTCTTAATTCATAGTGTTGTCCACCCGCACTAGGACATGGTAGCCTCTCAGCTGGAGGAAGTATTTCAGGGCCAGAAATAAAGCCATCATTTTAAGGCAATTGGTGTGCCATGCGAGAAGGTGACCTCTCCAGATCCTTTGAGCTGGACGACTAGAATGGGACCCAAAATCAGAAACCGGGGTCTGAACCACGTAGAAAGGGTACGAAGCCCCTGGCACGTACCCTGTTTGCCTCAGGGGATTGGACCTTGAATGAAATCCCCTGGCTCTCAGCCACAACAGAAAGGGTCTCATATGAAGTGGGCCCAAGGGTACCACCATGGATGCACCTGCCATGAGACCTAGGATTTTCTGATAGTAACGATCGTAACATCACTTTCTGGCCTAGCTGATAGTAACGATAGTAACGTCACTTTCTGGCCTAGCTTACTGTTTCTTAGGGTACTTAACATAGATTTGATACGTACAGGAGACAATCGTGCCTGTATTCTGATCAAATCTCATACGACCCCCAAATGCAGTGTCCTGTAAGTGGGAGAGGCAATGCTTTTCTTGGCGTTGAATCTCAACCCTAATGATTCAAGATGAGCTAGGATGACATGTCGATGCGGAAGCGCTAGCTCCTGAGACTGAGCCAAATCATGCATATAATTCCAATTACGGATGCCCTGGAACCGTATAGGAAACAGAGCTGCATCCATGCCTCCTGTGTATGTGTGGGCTGCTAGGCCAAATGTAGAGACCCGATACAGATAATTCCACTCGCAAGGATCTAGAATTGGACGCACCTCCCCATTTTTTTTCCGCCAGTAGTTCTCTGACTGTGTGTCTGGCAGGGAAACATGTTCTATGGCCCCCACATCCAGCAAAATCTGCAATTCTTGTGTCAACAAACGCGCTCGCTCCGGTTTCATGGAAGTGGCGGCGGATGATGTGCAAAATGGATACTGTAGCCTCTCTAGGAGCCTTTGGACCCAAGGAGATATACTTGGCAGTAACTTCCACACTGCCAATTTCTCTGACAGGGGCACAAGTTTTAATACTTCGGCTAGGTGGGTGCGAGGAGGGGGGGCGGAGTGCTAGATGTGCGGCGTTCTGAAAACATGGCAGGAGGCAACCGAAAACCTTGATACCAGTGAGGTTAAGCCACAGATGTCTCACCGTGACAACCATAGCAGCCATGGTGTGGAGCGCTGCAGCGGCCTAACCCGCTGACTGAAAGCCTTCCCCACTAGCGAAGATGTTAGTCTGCATGGCTTAGTGGGGAGTGTGGGCTTCTTCAGTGAAGATGAGCACCCAGGAGAGAGATCGCCTGCAAGCGTCTCTTCAATCTGGGGCATCATCATATAGCCCTGCGTCTTTGCATCAACGATCATCGAATAAATCGACATCGATGGCACAAAAATACGGGACGAATAAGGTTTATTCCATGAATGAGTTACCTCTTCATGGAGGTCACCAAGGAAGGGGAGAAACCTTCGCTGAGGTCTCTCACCCCGGCGACAGAAACCTGTCGTCCAATCTTGAGTGTTATATACTATGCATTTTACATTTAGGCATTTGGCAGACGTCCTTATCCAGAGCGACATTTTTTTCATTACACATCTGAGCAGTTGAGGGTTAAGCTCTCAGCTGCTCTAGTTACCACCTCAAGTAATTCCTCATACTCTCGCTCGTCATGAGAGGAGCGTTCTGAGGTGGAAAACTCACCTGAGAGAAGGGAGGAGGTCTCCTGCGCCCGATCAGAAGAAGCGCCGAGGCGCGGAGTTTCTGTTCCGGCGAGAGCGCGAGAGAAAAAGGGCAAACCCGTCTTACGCGCTTCCGCCAGATCAACATGCGATCCCCAGGGGTAAAGCATGGCTCGCGATTCCTCTTGTGAGCCGGACGCGAAGCGCTTTTAACAGGAGCAGATCACAGTGCTCTTCCCTCAAACACTCAAAACAGAAATCATGGCAATCATCATCAGAGAGAAGTCTCTCACATGGAGGTAAGCATGTCTTTTTTTTTTTAACTCAGCCATCTTACTTTCGCTTTCTTTTGTCTTATTTTAACTTCTGCGCAGTATCGTTTTACCCACACACATGCAAACACAATGCAGTCCTTGAAGACAAAAGACCAGAGGAGGTTTCCAGTTCAGACCTATTTATAACCTCCAGGTGTACCTGATCAGATGACGTCACCTGACTGAGGTTATACAAGCCACGTTTTTGTCATGTCTGACACAAATGCTTCAACAACCGGTCAGCGATGATCTCTTTCCATAGCATTTTCAAGCGCAGCCTCGAGTGTAGCTTTTGAAAGGGAACATCTTTTATAGTGTGTTTGTATGTTTGTGTGTACAGCGCGCGTGTACTGTTTATTATAACACACGTGTGTGTGTGCGTGTAAAGCAAAAAAAGTATGATTAGAAAGGTTAAAGATCCATTTTCTCTTTCTATATCTGCCTGCAGTGCACATGCATCATTTGACACCATGCACTTACACACACACACACACACACACACACACACACACACACACACACACACACACACACGTGCACTCCCTGCCCCCCTTCATCTTCACACACAGACTCTCTGTTCTACACAGAAACATTGCTCTGTCGCGTTTCTTTTCAAGGTAAAGTACAAGTTAATCTGTTTTATTTTTACCTTACAGCAGGGATTCCATTGGTCTGCACTAAGTCGGGTGTCATTAGAAAGATTTCCTTTTTTTTCCCTGTAAAAACGATGTTTCCGTTGTGTGTGTGTGTGTGTGTGTATGGAAGTGCACGGGGTCAAATGACGCGCGTGATGGTGGTACAGGATGGGGCTGGGGGGGTGGTTAATTCCACACACACACACACACACACACACACACACACACACACACACACACACACACACATACAGTACACAGCATTTGCGCGAACAAACGGAAATGCTTATTTGTCTGGATTTATTGTTACTTTTTTTTAAAGGTAAAGTGCAGATTAATTTGTTTTATTTTTACCTTATATTTTGTATTAATTCTTTTTATGTATTTATTTTTTGGGTCTGTGGAACAAATAATTAGAGTTTCCATTATTTCTTATGAGAAAATATGATTTGGTTTACGAGTGTTTTGATATACTGTATATATGAGTCCATTAACAGAACAATTTATGCTCGTAATGCAAGGTTACAATTTACTTTATTTTTTCAAAACTATGAAATAACACATATGGCATAAGGTAATTAAATAACAACAACAGTCAGTTGTTATTTTAAGACACAAAGGTCAGCTGTTCTGGAACAGTTCCTGCAACAACAGTATTGTCAAGTGCATTTGCAAAACCCATCAAGCACCTCAGATTAGAGCCATTATGAAGGCTTTCAGGGCTTAGATAGCAGAAACATCTCAACATCAGGAGGAGGAGATTATTGCATGTTTTGTTTTACGATGTAGAAAGAAAGAAAAAATCTGAAAAAGGCCTTCACAAATCTGGTTAAACTTTCCAAATGCCTGAGGTTACCAAGTTCATTTCTACAAAAAATACTATGCAAGCATAAACACCATGGGCCATTATACCAATCAGGAAGAAAACATGTACCCAGAAAAGCAAAGGACCTCGTGATGACACAATAACCAATGTTAGGTCTGGAGGGAAAAAATGGGTTAAGGAGGGGAACTTGCAAGCAAAAGAACACTACTCCAAACTTGAAGCATGGGAGCGGCAGCATCGTGTTACTCCCCATCTATCAGCCGAAGTGAAGGAGGAGGAAGAGGTGGGAGAGCCAGAAGGCATGGAACCAATATTTATCTGGGAGACATGGAACGTGGGATTGACCTTGCATATTGCATTATGTTGTGTTGTTGCTTTTGTTTGCACATTTGCAAGTGTACTTTATGTTATCTTTCTGTTGTCTTTTGTATAGTACTTAATGTGGGTAATAATAATTCTGGCCAACCACTACATCGTCCTGCAGAGATAATCATGCCAGCTCTATATCAAACTCCATGCAAATGAATATCAGAGAACAGAGACACTTCCCGTGTGTTTGGATACCTTCTCTCAATCATGGTCCTAATTGATGCTTCCAAAGAGGCAATTGTAAACACCTTTGCTTTCTCTACATATACCGTTTGTTTAAAAAGGTTCTCACCATCCATATAGTAAGCCATCATTTGTGTTAAATGTCATGAACTACTTTTTTTTAAGTAACACCAATGGTCCAAAACAACGAATTAAATGTGGGAATGGTCCATTAGAATCAGGTCCATTAGAATCTCCCAAGATGGTTCATTTTCAGGGCCAATTATTAGAGGTAGCATATGTAAAAGTGTCCAGTTTTCATGTGTGTTTCCACCTACAGTACCCTTGAAGAAACATGACTTATTTAATACCGTTGGCTTTTTAACCCTGTCTGAATCCCATCTGCACGGGAATGAGCTAATGTGGATATTGAGCTCATCAAATGTTTCCTTTTAAAATTAAAAATTTTCAGCCACAAAGACTCAACAGGTACAACACCTTCCAAAAAATCATCTAACGCATCAGGTGGGAAACCCGTGACAGGATGGAAAAGAGACAAGTGCTTGCTTAGTGCACATTCCCCTTTAACACCACTTACATGTTGGACACTTACATCTGTCTGCACTTCCTGCACAAAGGTATCGTGTTCTTCTACAATTTTCAGTCTGTCCAGACATGACTTCATGTTTTCTGATCGAACAAAATCTACAAACATTTTCAGAATTAAAGCTATCTTGAAAGCCTGCCAAGCTATGTGCGCCTAAATTATTAGCACATACGCAAAAGATTGTACTGTTTACGTACCGACTCGGAGCAGAGACAGAAACACCTGTTTGCTCTAGACACTTTACATCTTTCAGCAATGGATTAAGAATCTTATCACCTCCAAAGTGTCGCACATCATCACTTTTACCAAGAACAGCAAGCTGAATGGAATGAAGGCTAGAACGAAATTTGGGAGGCAAGTTTAGAATGATCCAATAAACGGCAACCATCTTGTGAATTTCCTAAGGGATTGCAAACTTCAAATTCATCAACACACCGTGCCAGAGATGCTGCAATGTCGTGGTCATGTAGAATCTGTTCTGTTTGAAGTAAGAACCATCTTGGAAAGTCTCTCCACTGAACACAATCGTATCCAAAATATCTTTAAGACGAAGTAGGCCTTCCAAGACATGATATAAAGACACATAAACAAAGTGCTTTTTGTGTGTCCTGTCATAGAGACACTCTGTTGGCTCAATTACAGAGAAGTGTTCTTTATTTGAAATACAAGTTTCTTCTGTGATCGGTAGATCTTTTTCTGTTGTTGTCAGGAGAAGAGGATTAGCCTCAAAAATAGCACTGCTAATTTCCTGGATGATACAAGCATCTACATCAATTTTGCGTTTGGCAAAAATATTTTTGATGTTTTCAACAGCAAGAGATCTGGAAAAGTGCAGTATGTCATGAATTTCCTCAATAATACTATCAATGGCACTCATGCAGGATGGTTTGCATTTTCAAAAGCAGAGAGGCCAGTTTGTGCTGTAGAGTTTCAATATCCACATTCTCACAACCAGATTCAGAATTCAAATTCAAAATTGCTTCCTGAACAGATTGTGAGGGCTGCTCAACATCATCCTGACGGTCATCAAAGTCTGTATCATTGTAAAGGTTCTCGGTTACAGTACCGACTGAATTTTTTATATCTTTTGTTGCATTAGTTTTGTGTTTCCGACTCTTATGTCGTAGCTTGTCGGTTTTATACTCACAGCCAGAAAAAGGACATTTTACAGTTTCATGATTCCTTAGATGTCCTCTAAGATGTCTAAAAAAAACTCGCTTTCACTGCAAACAGTTTCAAATTCACACAGCTCACATTTGAATTTTACATTGACTTTTGTAATACAGTAGTTCTGGTGGTGTGACTGCGTGATAAATGTGATTTAAAAGCGCCTTGTGTCCTAAATGAGCAGACACAATCTGAGTATAGGCAGGGCCAATTTGCCCCTTTGTGACCTCATCCATGACGAAGCCTGTAATGCTTTACAAAGACCTCTGTATCAGGATTTGAAAATTCAAATTCAAAATTCACAGTGTCAAATTACGCACGCGCACAGACATGAAAGGAAAGAGGGGGAGATGTTGATTTAAGAGACTAAGACGCAGCAGGGGAGACGATTACCTATAATTCCACAGTGCAAGAGAGAGAAAAATCATTGGCTCAGTTGTGATCGCTTGCCGCTCTGTGTGAAAATAAGAGTCGTATGCGTGGTTCATGATACTCGGCACTCGTAAACTAATACTTTCTCGGTTTCCAATTAAAAATGTATTTAAAATCTTTGCTCGGTTTGCGGAACACTCGTAAACCACGTTACTCGCAATCCAAGGTTCCACTGTAATAATAATATACAGTCATTTCACACATTAAATGTAGTTTAACATTTTCTCTGTGCCAGGATTTGAAAATTTACAAAACTTGCATGGCATTACTTCAATATCTTGGATAGCCAGCGCCACAATACAATTTATTGGCCGTTTAGTTGAGGTAACCGATTAACAAACGTCTCAAGTGATGTACATTGCCTGAATATCACACCATGTTATTTATATATTTAGTTCTCACTGTCTGTTCCACTGTCAAAACCGTTAAGAATATACACAACGTTTAAACAGTGCCGACAGGCATCCGGATAGACAGGACCTAAAGTTAATTTTATATTCCTTGTTTTGCAAATGCATATGACTACGTCACGTTGAACTCATTGCAACACTTGTGTATTTTTTTTTCAATAAACAAATGACTCGTTTGAATTCACTATTCGCTAAGTATTCAAAACTCTAAATTAGTTAAAAAGCTAATATAACTCCCAAAATCGTTAACAAGCAGCTACATTCGAATAGATAGTTATTTTGGGACACCAACATCCAAACTTACACATCAAATAATATAACATTAAGTTCGATGATAAAAATAAGATTAATACATAACTTACCTATGATTTGGCAGAAATGCTGGACTGCTTTGAACCGGCACGTTTTTCAAATCAACAATACAATAGTAAAACAGATTAGGCAGTTAGCTTGGTAGCATATCACATATTAAATGAAAAAAAAAAGTTATATGATCATGAAAATGATTGATACTCACCTATAACTCTGCAGAAACAAGTGAACTGTTGGCGCGATGCTGCCCTTTCAGTAACCCCCACACGCCGACAAGAAACGCATGCTTTAACGCAAAACTAACATTTTAATCTAAGTTCAACAAAACATTTCTAGTATTATACAGTTTTTAACATTGAAGCAACATATTTGTTGAATAAACTAAGTATTATTACTAAACATTTTAAATAAAAATATCTTAATTCAGTTTACTTTTTAAACTTTATTTAGATAACTTTTCATAAGTTGGCTTTTTTTTTTTTTTTTACAGTGCACACTGCATTACAGGAATATAAAAGGAGTATAAAAGGAAATCAGGAGAATAATGCTAATTGTGTTTTATGTGCTTTTCTTAAAATTTTGCATCTTTATTTATTACAAGAAGAAGAATGGGAGAGGGGGGTGTCTTTTCTTTTTTTTTTTTTTTTTTACACATTTTTGGCTTTATTTGTTTATTTATTTATTTATTTGATTTCTAAAAAAAATTGCAAAGAGTTGCTCTACATTTTGACATGATACTAATATGCTGAAATAGCACTTTATGGAGTATTTTAATGAACAAACCCCTCTGTGGGTTGTGTTTAAATGCGTAGCATGAGCTCTCATATTGTGGCTGGTTGCTGGTACAGACAGGGCAGGGAAAATGAAGTTTCAAGGAAGTGCAGGAAGACCAGGTATAATGTATAGTGTGCATTGCTACATCATACACAATCAACAAAAAATGTGTTGTGTTTTCGCAGCCTAAGAGGGTCACCAAACATCACTGCAATGATCAGCCATTGTGCTTATAAATCTATGGACATTTAACCTACAGACCTTTGTTTCTTTTTTCCTTGTGTACAGTATACTGTATGCAGTCAACTGATAATACACTACTGTACAAAGACAAAACTAACGAAAAGATCAGTTTAACAAAGCTAAGAGAATAAGAGGAAGAACTGTGGGTGGGTTTCAGAGATGCATCGTTGACCAATACAGCATGTTGAGAAAATTGGAAATGACAAAACTAAATAAATGCAGACAGACATCAGGCCACAAGTAAAAGAGAAGATCAGTAGAACTTTCTTCAGTGGAATAGACAGAGCAAATTTCAACAGAGGTAAAAGAATAGAAGTAAAGTGAAGTTTAATTTCATTCCAGGATGAAGATCCTCCTCATCTTTGCTCTCTACCTTATTTCAGGTCAGATTTTTTTAGCAACTGTATGTGAAGTTATTTATTCAGTATTGTGTGAATATTAAAAGCTTAGGCTAAAAGCTATGGGATTTTCTTTTGATTGACAGGTCTGGTAGATTGCTCTGATGTGATTGGTTACTCAGGAGGAAGTCTCATCATATTCTCTAAAATCCAGTGGAACTCACACGATACAAAATATATTTGTAAGATGAAAGAAAATTACTGCATTTATATAATACGTGCTGACACCATACTACCTCGAGTTCAGAATGGAAGATTCAAGGTGTATTCAAGCTCAAGCAAATACTTCTTAGTATTGATCAGAAAGCTGAAGCCACAGGATGCTGGAACATACAGATTTGGATTGGTGAATCAGAGCAACACCATTGTCAACCTAAAAGTTTATAATAGTAAGTAAAAAAGAAAAGGGAAAAAAAAACAATATCAAGCCATTAATTAGGTATTATAGAGCAATTTTATATATATATAATTGAGCCAGTGAAGGCGGTCACTTCTCTGAAGACTATGAAATAGTTTTTGTTTGTTTGTATTATTGACAGACACTTGTGGGGTGCCAAAAATAATGAATGCTTATCTTGGGCAGAATATCACCATCAACTGTAACTATCCAGGGCAGTATGAGAAAAACACCAAATATCTCGGCTCAGTGGATGATGACAATATTGTTAACAACATTCTCGATACTAAAAACACTTTTCAGAACGACAGATTCTCCATGTCTGATGACAGAAGTGCAAAAGTTCTTAGAGTGAAAATCAGTAATGTGAGAGAAGCTGATGAAGTGTTTTATTTACTCGGAGTGTTTAATGGAGATGGCCCAGTCGGATATTACACCTTCTTTATAGAGATGTGGCTCCATGTTACAGGTGAAACTTTTATTTTTGTCATTTTATTTCAACACGTTCTTAATAGCACCAAGACTATGTGATCAGATTAAGAATTTTCTTTGATTTTCATTGGTCTTTTAAAAGTTATTTTAAATTATGAAATATTAAAGATTTTGTCTTTTAAACACCATAGGATTGAGTACAACCATAGAAACCTCATCTGCAGTGTGTTTCAGTAAGCGCTCACTCACTCTTTTATTCAGTTTTCATTTTATATCAAGTGTGTTAAAGCAAGAGGAAAAGTGTGTTACAGTCTGAGGACCATTGTACTACAGTAGGTCCGTAATATCATAAAATGGATTGTTTCTGGTTGATCTCAGTTTGGTAGCAGGATGCCTTTGGCTCTACAAAAGGAATGTGGAACAAAACAGCAAAACATGTTACAAATATGTCTTTTGGTTATGTATGATTATTGTAGTCTGTACTTTCTTGTCTTTGTTTCTCTCTTTGTTTTAGGTCCCACTTTCACCATCAGTGTGTGTCTCTGTGCAGCTCTGCTGCTGATTGGAGGATTTGGGCTAATGTAGAGTATGTAAGGTAAAGCACACACACACACACACACACACACACACACACACACACACACACACACACACACACACACACACACACACACACACAGAGAGAGAGAGAGAAAGTTTTACTTTGTGCTTTATTGTGCACCAGTTTGTAGAGCATCACTGTGTGATATTTTTTCCCTTCACTTTTAGGTTAATTTTGGTGAGAACCCCAATTCAGCCAATTTCTTTGAAGACTCCACAACGAGCCCAATGTAAAACTGCAGCAGGACAAAAACAACGACTCTGTTGTTCTTCTTAATTTGCTGAGCTGCATCGTAGTGCCTCAACTCTCAAAACTATAGTTTGTCTTTCTTTATGTTTTTACATGACTATGACCTAAAAATTAATGTTGACCTCAGGAACATAGCTATATACTGTAAATTAAGGTTAATTATTATTATTAGTAGTAGTAGTAGTAATAATAATAATAATAATAATAATAATAATAATAATAATAATAATGTTTTTCAACTGTTTATGTATTTTATGTAATGATGTAACCATTTTTCTTCTGGTCTGTTATTAGAAGTTTCACGTGTCACTAGATAAGGTGATAACAGGAAAGACATTTAGTGCTGTAACATACATTTCTGCAATGCATAGTAAATTAATTTTTGCTTTCTATCACTTAGAATAGACATTTGCAAACAAAACACATTTTGCATAACCTGAAACATCCCTGTGAGGGGAAAAAAAGACAAATAAATAAATAGTTGTAAAAACGTATGTAAATCAAGTTCAGAATATTGTTCAAAAACATACGCAGAAACTTGATAAATGTTTTACACAAGTCTATTTTTTTTATGTTAAGCTTAAATGTGCTTGTGGCGATTCTAAGATTAAAATATCAATGTGTCACATCTTAAGTGTCCATCCTAACATTTTTTTAAAATAATTTATACAAAACAGTACAGTGTGAGTAACTCAGCTATTAGTAAATAATGCTTTTTCTTGGCATACTGTAGAACGTTCATGGCATAGGGTTGTTAACTAAAATCGATCTCAATTCAATTTTTTATTGTCATTGTTAAAAATAACAGTATAGATAACAACGAGATATCATTTGGCAACATCTCCCGGCAAGTAATAAAGTGCAACCATAGTGCAGCAAAGCAATAACCATAATGGCTGTGTGAGGTAGGATATAAAGGATATAGACTACAGAAGGAGAGAGAGGGGGGGGGGGGGGGTCAAACCATGATCTTATGTGTATGTATGTATTATGTATGTATTATACATGATATAAAACAAAAAAACCCTTATAACCCTCAACTTTAATTTTTTACAGGAGTAAAAAAGGAGTTTAATTTTCCAGTGTTCAGTATGGTGTAATAGTTCTATAAATGTCACAGCATAAGACCTTTCTGTTTTAGATATTTGCATTAAATTCTTTTGGGTTTTGGGCTGAAAAATAATTGTGAAAAAAGGCATGCTTGTACGTCTGCATATAGCAACAAACTGGAGAAGAAAATTAGCTTTTCCCCCATGTTAGAAAAGAAAATGCCAATATTTCATTTAAAATTTACCCAGAATGTAGCGAGGTTTGCTGCATGACCCCAGCTGTTTATACCGCTAACTACTAAAGTAAATATACTGTATACAGTCAATAGAGTGAGCAGTATTAAAATATTTAAAGTCTACTGCTTTAACGTAATCAACTTTAATGTAATCAGTGATATTAATATTTCAGGTTGAAGCCCACGTTCATGTCGGCCTGTCTTTATGTACGAGAGAAGGAAATAAAACTTTATAAGGCTGAGTATCTTACAGCTTGCATTAAGTTAATAGTTAATTAAGTTAATATTAACTAATCCCAGTAAAAATATTCAGTTTAGAGTTTTTAAATAATATCTATAGCTGCAGGTGGATAATAAATGTTCATAACAACACCCTTGCTCAACATTTTAATGATTTTTGTACATGGTGGCTAAATGTGTGTTTATTTCTATATGAGATGATTGTGCAATGTGCAAATGTGCAAGCTGTTTTTGTTTTTCTCATCATTTTTTCTAAAAGAAACAAAAAAAATTATGTTTTTTTAGCAGAAACTTTCATTTGTGAAACTATGCTGACCATAGACATTTGGTAAATGATTGCAAAGGAATATTTTTCCTGGAAATTCTGGTTCATTTCAGTGTCTCAGACCTGATGGGTCAACTTGTTCTTGCGGGTCAGTTTAAACTCCCAAAGAGTTCAGTAGCAATGTTTTTTTTATTTTTATTATTATTATTATTATTATTTTATCAGACCAGTAGCAGTAACATGACCTGGGGCGTTCTCAGTACTTTTGAACAAATAGATAGTAGGGTATTTATAGATAGATATATAGTCATATATATTTTTTTAAGTTTTAAAGCCTCATCATGTTTTTACTTTAACAGTTAATTTGTAAATTATATATATTACACATTTTATTTCCAGAGGAAAGCACATTGATATTTATACCTTATTGGAAAAACCTTATTTTGCTGCCTCCATGAAGTGGTAGCCAAACACCAGTGAATACATGAATTGACAGAGGATGGAGGATATATTTTGGGTCCCTAACCAACCTGTCTCAGACTGAAGAAACTACTTGGATAAGTAGTGAAACATTTCAAGCCAACAAAAAGAGGTCCAACTGGCTTGATAAACTTCCAGACAGCATCACCTAGATAACTGAAAAAGTTTATGTACAAATCTACTTCAAGTGTGATGAAAAAACTATGGCAATCAAGCATTTGTGGTAACTGGCAATAAGTCTTTCATATCACTGTGGATGAATTTTGGCCCACTTTTTAGAACTGTTTTAATTCAGGCACATTTAGAGGGTTTTCACGCATGAACAGCCTGTTTAAGGATCTTTGACTAGGCCACCCCAAAACCTTGATTTTGTATTTTTGAGCCATTTTTCTAGGATTCAGGTTGTACAAGAGTACAGTACATGAGAATACTTTTTAGTCAGGTACCCTCACATGACTGGATGACTGGATGCCTACCTGTTAGTATGATGGTATTATTGCTGTGTATTATTAGTGTATATTACTATACAAAATAACTGATCTTAGCCGGAATATGGAAGTTGTTTTACCATCATAATGAAACAACTTCCACATTTTAACAAGGCTAAGGTCAGTCAAAAGGTTTACAAAATCTTACTGTTTACAGTCACTGAAATTTTGGGGTCAGTTTGTTCCTGTGGGTCAGCTTAAACTGTGTCAACATCATTCAACATCATTAAAATTGAACTTGAATGTCATAATATTACATGCAGTGTTTCATTTTTTTTTTTTTTATAAATGAATAATTTGGTATTAAAAAAAATATTAAGGTAGATCAGAGTGTGTCTGTTTTGTTGGTAGTACATGATTAAAACATTTGCTTAGAGTTTTTGTTGTTGTTGTTGTTGTTGTTTGTTTTGTATGTCCAGGTGCTCTGGTTTCCTTTCCCAGTCCAAAGATATGTGGAGTAGGCTAATCAGCATTTCCAGATTGCAAAAGTGTGCAAATGAGTGCATGTGTACCCTATAATGGATTGACACCCTGTCCAGGGTATACCCAGTCTCATGCCTAATCTCCTCAAATTCAACTTTTGTCACATACACAACCATGCAGGCAAATGCTTATTTAACTGTCCGAGACAAAAACAAACAAACAAACAAAAAACGCTACAAAATACTGCACTAGAAAATACAATTAAACTAAAGATTTTTATAATTTTATAATTCATACAAAGCACTATAGTGTGAGAGATTCAGCTATTAATGATTAATGCTTTTTCTTGGCATAGAAAATTCATTGCATAGCTATGTCTGCCATACATTATAGCTGTTTCTCTGAGGACGCTCGATTGTTCAGGACTGGAATTGCCTACAAGTCTACCTGAGTGTCCAATAACTACCTGGACTCCATATGAACAAATAACATCAAATGTTATACTGAACTTCCTGCCACCTAACGCACAGTATGAATGCAGATCAATTCCTGCTTTCTATTCCACCCAGATGAGGATGGGTTCCTTGTTGAGTCTGGTTCCTCTCAAGGGAGTTTTTCCTTGCCACTGTCGCCCTCGGCTCGCTCATCAGGGACTATCTGACCATTTTGATTCATACACATTCACATTCCATACAAACTTTAAAAGAATACTTTTGATTGTATAAAGTTGCTTTGCGACAATGACAACTGTTAAAAGCGCTGTTAAACACTCTCACTCACTCACTCATCGTCATTACCGCTTAATCCTGTATTCAGGGTCGTGGGGAGCCTGGAGCCTATCCCAGGAGACATAGGGCACGAGGCAGGATACACCCTGGATAGGGTGCCAATCCATCGCAGGACACACAGTCATACACACACTCACACACTCATTCACACACTACGGGCAATTTGGGAACGGCAATTAGCCTATCCTACATGTCTTTGGAATGTGGGAGGAAACCGGAGTACCCGGAGGAAACCCACCAAGCACGGGGAGAGAACATGCAAACTCCATGCACACAGAGACGGGAATCGAGCCTGGCCGGAGATCGAACCCAGACCCTGGCGGTGCAACGCGACAGTGCTAACCACTACACCACCGTGCCGCCCTAAGCGCTGTACAGTACAAATAAAATTTTATTGAATTTAACTGATTGTAGTTATTTTGCATGTGTGATATTGTGATATTTCATTGTTTGTGCTTCTGTGAATATCATGCCCCTCTCTCTTGGGACAAAGCAATAATACAAAAAGAAGATACAGATACAGTCAAATGATGGATTTTATAGGAATACACGCACACCCAGGAGGGTTGTTAACTAAAATTGATCTCAACTATATGTGATAGAAAACAAAACCCCTATAACCCTCAACTTTTATTTTTTACAGGGGTAAAAAAGGAGTTTGATTTTCCTGTGTTCAGTATGATGTAATAGTTCAGTAAATGTCACAACATAAGACCCATCTATGTCTTAGATATTTGGGTTCAATTATTTTGGGTTTTGGGCTAAAAAAAAAAGACATGCTTGTGTGTATGCATGTAGCCACAAGGTGTAAAAGAAAATTAGCTTTTTCCCCACGTTTGAAAAGAAAATGCAAAAGTTTTATTTCAAATTTACACAGAATGTAGCGAGGTTTGCTACATGACCCTCACTGTTTATACCGCTAACTACTAAAGTAAACAATATACTGTAAAAGTAAAGTAAAAGTATTAAAGTATTGAGTTTCAAGTCTACTGCTATAAAATAAAATAAATGTGCTATTTTTAAAAAGACATGTATTAAAAATTAATTCAGCTTTAATGTAATCAGTGATATTAATATTTCAGGTTGAAGCCCACGTTCATGTCGGCCTGTCTTTCTGTACGACAGAACTGTCTGCGCAACTTAATACAAAGAAATAAAATGTTATAAGGTGGAGTATCTTACAGCTTGCATTAAGTTGCACTTTACACTTAGGAGCTGATATTTCAGCGGTGGCAATATTAACTAATCCCAGTAAAAATATTCAGTTTAGTTTTTTTATTAATATCCATTGGTTCAGGTGTTTGTTTACATTGAGCAAGAAGCTTATTAGTAACTTAAAGTAGATTATTAAATCTGCCACATAAATGTTCATAACAATAACAATTTAATGATTTTTGTACATGGTGGATAAATTTGTGTTTATTTCTATATGAGATTATTAACCTTAATCTTTTTCAAATGTGCAAGCTGTTTTTGTTTTTCTCATAATTTTTCTAAAAGAAACCAAAAAAAAAATTATGTTTTTTTGGCAGAAACTTTCTTTTTGTTTGTTTTTGTTTTTTTGATTACTGGCAGAAACTTTAATTTGTGAAACTATTCTGACCATAGACATTTGGTAAATGATTGCAAGAGAATATTCTTCCTGGAAATTCTCATTCATTTCAATGTCTCAGATCTGTTGGGTCTGTTACGCTTTCAGCACTCTCGCGCTGTTCAAGGACCGCTTCGTCCTCTTGACATTTCCGTTCCCGCCCTGTCATGCTCTTCACCATGCGGGCTTGTTTTCCCACGCTGTCATGTCACTTCCCATGCCCCCCGGACCGCCTGCCTGCACACCGGTTTTTCATCCGGCGCAGATTCTCTTTGTTTATAAGGAAGCTCAGGAAGGATCAGCTTCTTCTTGCGGGTCAGTGTAAACTCCCAAATGGTTCAGTAGCATTAGTGTTCTTTTTTTTCTTTTTATCAAACCAGTAGCAGTAACATGACCTGGGGCATTTTTTGTACTTGATCCTTTTTGCTAAATGGTAGGGTATTTATTAGACAGTCATAATGTTCTTACATTTTAAAGCCTCTCTTGTTTTCACATCACTCAAACACTACAGGAAATTTGGGAAAGACCTAATCTGTAGGTCTTTGGGAGGAAACCGAAGTACCTGGAGAAAATCCACCAAGTACGAGGAGAACATGCAAACTCCATGCACACACAGAGGGAGAACTCGAGCCTGGCCGGGAATCGAACTCGGACCCTGGAGGTGCAAGGCGACAGTGCTAACCACTACACCGCCGCCCTTAATCGGACACACACCTTCCAAAAAGTTATTTTGTCTCATCAGTCCATACAATATTTTCCCAGAAGACTTGGGGATAATCAAGATGTTTTTTTTTTGTAATCTGAGATGTGCCTCAGTAGTGTTTTTGGTCAGCAATGGCTTTTGCCTTGGAACTCTTCCATGGATGCCATTTCTGCCAAGTCTTTTTCTTATTGTTGGATCATGAACACTGATCTTGACTGAGACAAGTGAAACCTGGAGTTCTTCTATGAGCTCCTGAATGAGTCGTTCTTGTGCTTTTGGAGTAATTAGGGGATTTCCTTTTCACATGGGTTTGAACAGCTTTTCAATGTGGCAAAGCTAAAGGATGGGTGGTCAGCAACGTCCAACTATAAATTCAAAACTACTTCCAAGCACTTGCTAAGCCAGCAGACTTAAAAGAGGACTGGAGCCAGCCTTGAACAGCATCTGGCTGAGTCATCAGTTGGCCGAAAACAAGGCACATACAAAGAACGATGAATACAAGACCAAATGTAGGAACTCGTAGACGAACAATGGCAGGTACAACACCTTCATGAGCAAGCATTTGAATTTGAATAAGCTACAGTCGACCAGGCTTTCTGTGATCTTGATTGACAAGTCAAGCGAAGAACCCAAAACAAGAAGTGCGAATGGACTGAGCGAAAAGGAAACAAGGCTCAAGAAGCTGCTGGTAGAAAAGACATCAATCTGTCCTAGTTTCCTGAACACGTTGCTTATAGTACTCTACAACCTGAATTCCAAAAAAGTTGGGAGATTTTTTTTAATCAAATAAAATGAAAACTAAAAGACTTTCAAATCGCATGAGCCAATATTTTAGTCCCAATAGGACATAGAGAACATAGGAAATGTTTAAACTGAGACATTTTACACTTTTATCCACTAAATGAGCCTATTTAGTTGGGACTGGGGCAACAATAGGATGAAAAAGCAAGACATTTTGAAAAGATGGGAAAACATCTAGCATCAGGTCTGTAATATGACTATAAGAGGGACGTCTTAGAGAGGCAAAGTCTCTCAGAAGTAAAAATGTGTAGAGGCTCTCCAATCTATAAATAAGTGGGTAAAAAAGATGTGGAATGCTTTAAAAAAATTTCTTAACATCAAATTGCAAAGATTTTGCAAATCTCATCATCTATAGTGCATCATGAAAAGATTCAGAGAAACTGGAGAAATCTCTGTGTGTAAGGGACAAGGTGCATGGTGACACTGCATCACTTATCAGCATGATTGTGTCATTGACATTATTAAATGGGCCCAGGAATACTTCCAGAAACCACTGTTGGTAAACACAATCCGCCGTGCCATCTGCATATGCCAACTAAAGCTCAATCATGCAAAAAAATGGAGTTTGTATGTTCTCCCCCTGCTTGGTGGGTTTCCTCTGGATACTCCAGTTTCCTCCCACATTCAAAAGACATGTAGGTTAGGTTAATTGGCGTTCCCAAATTGCCCATAGTGTGTGAATGAGTGTGTGTATGTTTGTGTGCCATGCGATCGGTTGGCACCCTGTCCAGGATGTATCCTGCCTCATGCCGTAAGTCTCCTGGGATAGGCTCCAGGCCCCCGTGACCCTGAATACAGGATTAAGCGGTAATGATGATGAGTGAGTGAGTGAGTGAGTGGAAATCATGGATGCCATGTCTTCTGAGGAGACAGCATATTAACAGAGTTCACTTCAAAAGCCAGAGTTAACAGAGTTCACTTCAAATAAATTTAAATTAAAAAATTCCCATTTAATTTCTAGAATTCAGGTTGTATAAGAGTACATGAGAATACTGTTTAGTCAGGTACCCTCACATGACTGGATGCTTACCGGTTGGTATGATGGTATTATACAGTACAACCCAGCTAAAGTACAGGTCTTGGCATTCTGTATATTCCTATACAGAATGACTGATCTTAGCCGGAATATGGAAGTTGTTTTACTTTTACCATCATAATGAACAGCCTGTTTAAGGATCTTTGACTAGGCCACCCCAAAACCTTGATTTTGTATTTTTGAGCCATTTTTCTAGGATTCAGGTTGTACAAGAGTACAGTACATGAGAATACTTTTTAGTCAGGTACCCTCACATGACTGGATGACTGGATGCCTACCTGTTGGTATGATGGTATTACTGCTGTGTATTATTAGTGTATATTACTATACAGAATAACTGATCTTAGCCGGAATATGGAAGTTGTTTTACCATCATAATGAAACAACTTCCACATTTCAACAAGGCTAAGGTCAGTCAAAAAGGTTTACAAAATCTTACTGTTTACAGTCACTGAAATTTTTGGGTCAGTTTGTTCTTGTGGGTCAGCTTAAACTGTTTCAAGATCATTAAAATGTAACTTTAATGCCATAATATTACATTGGATACAGTACTTCATTTGTTCTATTTATAAATAAATAATTAGCTTTTTTTTTTTTTTTTGTCAGGTATATCAGAGTGTGTCTGTTTTGTTGGCAGCACATAATTAAAACATTTGTTTAGTTTATTTTTTTGTCTTTTCTTAGAATAAAGCACTTTAGTACTGTTTACTGTTTTATAGACAGACAACTTACTCTCATTCAAGTTTTACTAGAAACATTTCTTACTTTTCTTGTATAGATGAATTTACTGTACCTGGTGTGATTAAAAATAAAATGTAGTTTTCTTTATATCAGGTTGTTTTTAAGGATATTTTTTATCGTGTGCAATTGCATAGTGGCAGGGTGGTTAGCACTGTGACCTCACACCTTCAGAGGCGAGGGTTCGATTCCCACCTCGGGGTCTGTGTATTTGGAGTTTGCATTCTCTCCCTGTGCTTTGTTGCTTTGCTCCAGGTGCTCTAGTTTCCTCTCACAGTCCAAAGATATGTGCAGTAGGCTAATCAGTGTTTCCAGATTGCCCATAGTGTGCAAATGAGTGCATGTGTACTCTCTCATGGATTGATACCGTACCTCATGCCCAAAATCTCCCCAAATTCATCTTTTGTCACATACACAAACAAAAAAAAAAAATAGAAAGAAAGAAAGAAAACTCTACAATATACTGCACTAGTAAATACAATTAACCTAAAGATAGAATTTGCAATAAATGAAAAATGTAAACCTTCAATAAAGTTATAAAATAAAATAGAGCTAAAATTTAAATTACACAGGAACAGAACTTACAAAATTAAAGTATAACCTGTGACGGATAAAAATATAAAGGTATAGAAATACAGGAAAATTATAGATAGGAAAAGGATAGTGTCGGTATGACAGCAGCAATATGATTTGAATCATTACAACCTGGTTTTCGTGAACAGCACCATGCAGGACAGACGTGGTCTACAGAGGATGGTGAGATCAGCTGAGCGCATCATCCGCGCTCAGTTCCCTGACCTGCACTCAATCTACAGCAAGCGGTCCTGGACCAAAGCCAGGAAGATTGTAAAGGACTGAGCTTCAAAAGTAGGTTTTCTGTTTTTGTATCGCTGCCACGGAAGTTTCGTGTTTGTATCTGCATTTAAATTACTCAAATTAAAATTTATACAATAGTAATATTAATATTAACTAGTTTTTATGTTTTAATACTAAGAGTCTCCCAGTGTTATCAGCTTTGATCAGATCACCGTCTGACTCCACACAACCCGATCAGGCGACTGAATATTTAGAGTCGACGTTTCGTTATTAGAGATAAGAAACTAGCTCCCTGGTATAACTTTAAAACAGACCACTTAGAAATTAGAATGTAAATGGCGTCAAACTAAATTGTTAGTATTTCAAATAGCATGGAAGGAGAGCATCCTGAACTACAGAAAAGCTCTTAGTGTAGCTAGATGAACAAATCTCTCCCCTCTTATAGAAAATTAAAAAAAATACTCTTACATTTTTATTTTTTATCGTAGCCGAATTAACCAGAAATAGGACCACTGCAGAAATCTCCACAACAACATTCTCGCAGTAGTGAGGACTTCATGAACTTTTTCAATAATAAAATTGTAAATATTAGGCATAAAATTGAGGCTTTGAAACCAGACAACGTAATTGATGCAGATGTTAAACTAACCATGTCAGATCAGAACCTAGAATACTTTACTACCCTTGATGAGAATTAACCAATTTCACTCAACTCTTCTGCAAATTCATCAACCTGTGTATTAGATCCTATACCGACACATTTTCTCAAAGATAGTGTCAGAAATAATAGAACCCCCGTTGAAAATAATTAATTCTTCACTCAGCAGTGGGTATGTTTCAAAATATTTTAAATTAGCAGTTATTAAACCGATAATTAAGAAGTCTGACCTCAACCCCTGTCTGCTATGCTCATATTTACATAAAAATACCATACACAAACTGTATCAGTCAGGATTTAGGCTTTATCACAGCACTCGCTAAAGTAGTAAATGACCTCCTGTTGGCCTCTGATCAGAGTTGCATCACTATGCTTGACCTCAGTGTAGCTTTTGACACCCTTGATCATAATATTCTCCTTCACAGATTAGAAAATATAGTACGAATTAAGGGAACAGCCCTCTCCTGGCTCAGATCATATTTGACTGAACATTATCAGTATGTACTGTAGATTGAAATGGTGATTATTCTGCATGTTCTCTAGTGGAGTTTGGTGTTCCACAGGGTTCGGTTTTAGGCCCACTTCTTTTTTCCCTTTACATGCTTCCTCTGGGTAACATAATCCATAAGCATGGATATTGTTAACCATATTGTTATGCTGAACACACACAAATATACATCTCAACAAAACCAGATGAGAAAAATCAGCTTACTAAAGTTATTTAAGATTACAATGCATAAAGGATATAAGAGACTGGATGCTATTTAGCGTCCTTCTGCTTAATCCTGATAAGACAAATGTTCTAGTCATAGGACTGCAAGATTTTAGATCACACTGTAACTTTAGATTGCCTTTCTGTTCTATCTAGTGCAACAGTAAACAGTTGGTGTGATTTATAGATGTTAGTCTTTCATTTGAAGCTCATGCAGATAATATCACCAGGATAGCATTCTTTCCCCTCAGAAACGTTTCCATGTTAAGGAATATATTGTCACAGAACGATGCAGAAACTGTCTGGTTGTTCAACTAGGTGCATAAATAAGTTTCAGTTAGTCAGAATCCTCACTAGAACTGCATTGGCTCACTGTGAAATGTCGCATTGATTTTAAAATACTTATTTTGACATGTAAAGCATTAAATGGTCTCACACCGCAGTAGTGAACTGCTAGTGTCTTATGATCTGCCAAGCATACTTCGATCAAAGGATGCAGGCTGTTTGTCAATAACACATATTATGAAATTACAGCAGTGGGCAGAGCTTTTTTTATTTTACAAAGCCCAAAGTTATAGCCTTCCAAATAATGCTCGGGACTCACACAGTCTCAGTGTTTGTACTACAGATAATATGGCGCCTAAGACTTTTGCACTGTACTCTATATATATTTTTTCCTATATTTTAATATTACATTTTCTTCTATAGCTATATTTCCATAGCAAGATTTTTCTTTATTTAATTTCCTAATTCATTTTATAACTTATTTTTCTACTGACTGCTTATTCACTTTGTACTTTTTAGTGTAAGGTCACGGGCGGTCGTATAAGCATTTCACTGCATACTGTATTGTGTATGACTGTGTATGTGACCAATTAAATTTTAATTTGATTTTGATTTGATACAGGAATGTAAGAAATATGAGTTGCAGCAGCAGTAGGACATGTGATTGTCCATGTCCTAAAGTGCAAGTTAGTCTTCACTGTACAGTGGAACCTCGGATTGCGAGTAACGCGGTTTGCGAGTGTTCAGCAAGATGAGCAAAGACTTGAAAAATGAGCAAGTCTTGGTTTACACATCACGCATCACGCATGTGCTTCTTGTTTTGACACAGAGCGTCACGTGATTACAACTGAGCCAATGATTTTTCTCTCTCTTGTGCGCATGTAATTTGACACAGACAAACGCACACACACTCTCTC
Organism: Clarias macrocephalus; assembly: GCA_011419295.1. Taxonomy (NCBI): domain Eukaryota; kingdom Metazoa; phylum Chordata; class Actinopteri; order Siluriformes; family Clariidae; genus Clarias; species Clarias macrocephalus. The sequence continues at coordinate 27,774 of JAAGKR010008506.1, forward strand.
GCATTTACACCCCACTCCCCACTCCCTCATTAGAGCGATTTCTTTTTTTCCCCATTAAGATAGTGTTTCCGTTGGAGAGAACATCACCATCACCTGTAACTATCCAGGGGAGTTTGAGAAAAACTACAAGTATATCTACACTGTGGATGATGACAGTTTTGTTAGATTAATTCTTGACACTGAAACAAAATTACAGGATGGCAGATTCTCTGTGGCTGATGACAGAAGTGATAAAGTTCTCACTGTGAAGGTCAACAATGTGACAGAAGCTGATGACGTGTTTTATTTATTCGGGCTGTGGAACAAAGTGGACCCTGTCACGTATTTTTCATTCTTTTGAGAATTTCAGCTACTTTTTACAGGTGACTATCTTGCACAACTCGATGTTATCTGGTTTAGGATTGGACTTTACCTCCACTCATCACTTTACCTTCACTCGTCACTTTACCTCCTCTACATTTTAATTATTTACCTGTACCACAGTGTACTAGGAAACGGTTGTAAAATTTTTGTTAAACAGTTGTTAATTATTCGTATTACCAGTTCTTCACACTGTAAATTTTTAATTCTTTTGTATTTTTTTTGTATTTACCTTTTACTGTAATTTTATTGTTCACTGCCCTTCTATCTCCTTGTTCTCAAGAGGCTAAGACAAAATAAGAATTTCATTATACCTAGGTATATATGACAAAAATATTGAATCTTGAAATATTACATTTTTATCATTTTAAAAACATTTTTTTACACACAATATTCTCAGTAGAACTAAACCTGTGTGTACAGACAGCATTAGAATCTAGTCTAATATATATATAAATATAAATATGTAATCCATGAGTTTTGTAATTTTATATTTGAAATACAATAAGATTAATCTCATTCAAACAACAACAGACACCTACACGATGACACCAGTGGCACAGAAATACACTTCATCCACATGGTCTTTTGGTAAGAATTCACTCTTTATACATAACATAGAATGAAATAAGTTATGTTATGTAGCTTCCATTGTCCTTTCCTGTATATGACCTTATTAAACCAGCAGAGACACACACAATTGTACGGTAATATGTAAAAATGCAGTTCCTTATGTCTCCAGATTCCTCTGCCGTCATCAAGACTGTGTGGGGCTGTGCAGCCCTTCTGCTGATTGGAGGGTTTGCGCTAATGATGATCTACACATCGGGACACAGGAGAGCATGAGTTAGTTTTTCCTATCTGTCTTTTACCTATCTTTTTTTTAAACACACACACACACACACACACACACACACACACACACACACACACACACACACACACACACACACACACAACAAAGAGATTGTCATTTATTATCTGATATGTCAATCCTTTAGTATAAAATTATAGATTCGTTTTCATTTAAAAGACAGACAATAAATAAGTGTGTAATAGTGTGCATATGTCCAATACATTTTGTAAATACTATTTTGAATAGTTTTTGAAAGTATTTTGAAAACTGTATTGTTTTTGAATATAGAATATATAAAAACAAACGTTACTATTAAAGCAGAAATATACTGAAAAAACAATCATTTGTTTTCACCATCAGTACTATTATAAGAGCTGTTACTGTAGAAAATCAATCAGTACCGTATGACCACTCAGTTTGAGAGAATTCAATCCTGCTGTTTAGTAAAATATATAATATGCACATTCAGTGCCAGGAATAAAAAAATAAATGAATAAATAAACGCTTTATAAGTTTAAACATAATGCTGATTTAAAGCATTAATTTAACAATGGAATTTCTTCTTCTTCTTTTTTTTTTTTTTTACATTTAATGTTTTTTCTCCTTTCAGGATACTTCTGTTTATAAGACTGATCCAGCTCATTTGAATGACATCAGAATGAGTGCAGTATAAAAAATTGAGCATGCAACACAATCAGATTCATTGTATCAAATTCTGTACGCCACAATCAGACAATCGTATTTGCCTTGCTTTTTCCTAGCTCCCCATGATGCTAATGAAGATGTTACCTCTTATGCAGGAGATTGCCGTAGTGTGCCTTTGTTTGCTTTGATTATTGTTCATCACTAATCAATGCTAGACTGATAGCGTTTGTATGATCTGAAAGAAAATCTATACAGTATAAAAATGGAACTTTATAAAACACATATCATAATGCTAATGTTCTTTATACTTATCTACTGTAGTAACAGAAGGGACTTTTCATATTTTAAACATGAACCTGTCTTTAAATAAAGTATATCTACTCCATGTAGATAATTTTTTTCTCTTTCATCAATTAATAAATAAATCAATAAAAGCTCCAAACATGGCATTAAATTATTCTTCTTTGATGGTGTCACTGACAACTAGAAAAAAAAAAGCAGAAAAACTGAGCTTCCAATATAATATAACCTCCAGCCTCCTAACATTTAGTATAACTACAAACAAATCCCTGCTCACTCACTCACTCATCGTTTATATCACTTTATCACAGGGCCCTGGAGCCTATCCCAGGAGGCTTAGGGCACAAGGCGGGGTGCACCCTGGTCAAGGTTCCAACCCATTGCTGGGCACACACACACACACAAACACGCACACACACACACACTATGGGCAATTTGGGAATGCCAATTAACCTAATCTGCATGTCTTTGAAACCCACCGAGCACGGGGAGAACATGCAAACTCCATGCACACAGAGACAGGAATCGAGCCTGGCCGGGAATCGAACCCTTCCAGGCTGGAGGTGCAAGGCAACGGTGCCGACCACTACACCACCTTGCCGCCTCCCTGCTATCTGTTATCACCCAAATGAGGGTGGGTTCCCTGTTGAGTCTGGTTCCTCTCAAGGTTTCTCCCTATTGCCATCTCAGTTTTTCCATGCAACTGTTGCTGTTGTTGGCAGGTGCATTTCTAAGGCCAAATGGCATCATGGTATACTGAAGGAAATTGTCCAGGTAATGAAAGCAGAGATTTCAGATGCACGTGATGTGAGAGGAGCTTGTCAGTATCCTTTTAACAGATCAAACTTTGCACTTCCTACTTGGAATCTTCCCTTCTAGGAAGAGGAAATTAATCATTTTAGTTTTGCATTAACTTTTCTATAATCCATACAAAAACAATAGCTTTTGTCAGGTTTCTGAACTAGAAGGCAGGGAGTGCAGCTAGGGACAGCATATATATATATATATATATATATATATAGATATAGATATATATATATATATATATATATATATATATATATATATATAT